>PVKM010026126.1:0-19534 GCA_004027735.1 Carollia perspicillata | reverse complement strand
GGACAACTGTAATGGCATAATCAATAAAATATATTTTTAAAAGAAACTCTGAACTGTCCTGACTGGTGTGGCTCAGTGGATTGAACGCCAACCTGCAAATCAAAGGGTCGTTGGTTCCATTCCCAGTCAGGGCACATGCCTGGGTTGCAGGCCAAGTCGCCAACAAGGGGCACATGAAAGGCAGCCACACACTGATGTTTCTCTCCTCTCTTTCTCCCTCCCTTCCCCTCCCTAAAATCAATAAATAAAACCTTAAAAAAACATGAACAGTAAAATGACAAGAAACTCACAACTATCAACAACTGAACAGGAAAAAACAAAAGCAAACAACTAGAAGAGGAAAAGAATCACCAAAATGGAGATCAGATGGAGGGTTATCAGTGAGAAGAGAGAAAATAGGGAAAGGTTACAGGGAAAAAGAAACATAAGTGGTAGGTACAAAAGAGACAGGGAGAGATTAAGAATAGTATAGGAAGAGGCCAAGGAACTTGTATGTATGACCCATGGACATGAACTAAGGTGGGGAATGATGGTGGGAGGAGGGCTACAGGGGGAAGGGGAATAAAGGGGAGAAAAGATGGGATAACTGTTATGGCATAATCAATACAATATGCTTTAAAAAAAGGTAAAAGCACATGGAAAGCCTGGCTTTTCATGCTGAGGGGATGATGTGCATATTCCCTACAAGAGGAACCCTGATTGGAAAGAGCTATCTGTCGGAGACTCTCCAAACATTTCAACAGCAAGGTATGCAGGCAGCTGGCACCCACATTACATGCCCAGGAACGCACCTGGCCTGTTCAGAAGCAGTCCTGCCTGAACACATCCCGACAGGCCCTGAGACATTAGGAAGAAGAAATGTCCAAAACAGCAGCTAGTGGGTAGGGCCATGCAAGTTCCCCTAAACTCCACCTCCCTGCCCTCCAGCACCTACTGCATTTCCACTGGGGACTAAAAACAGAGACGTGCTCTGAGCTTAAGCAAGTATCACATCTTGGAGACGGAACCACTATCTGTGGCAGACCCAAGCCAATACTCTGGGAGTCCAAATAGGGAGACATACTGATCACTAACCAGAGCAAAACATACATTTAACAGCAAGACGAGAGCTTCACTAATTCCTCTGGTCTCTGAATAATCATGCCACCAACCCACTGCAAAATGTTTGCTTTCCATCTTAGCACCACCAGCCCCAGGCCCCATCCCTGAGCATGCCCTAGGACCAGTTTATCTTTCAAGCCCCTGCTGATGTTCACCTCAATGTGGGGTTTATAGAACCTCAGTGCTGGAAGAACACAGAAAGTCCTGAAGTTTGACCCAGATCCAGAAAGGTCTGAGATCTGCTCCCTAGATATACTGCCAGACCTCTTCATCACCCCTATACTACAGGACACAGCAGCTTCCTTCCCAGTTAAGGTTCTTGTCTACTGGGTCACTCACTCCCCTAATCGTGACCTATTCCAGGTTGGAGAGACTGATGCTACTAAGTGACTGGAGAACAGCACTACTCAGGCCAAAGTCAGCATGGGCCAGTTAGTTTTTGTTGGTTTCAATTCTGAAACATCCCCAAGGAGCTGCCCCAGACACATGAGGTGGTCATCACAGGGTCCACAAAAACTACTGGTTAAAGTGAAAGACCTATCAGCAGTACCCTCTCCATGGGTGAACGGAGTCTCTTCCCCAAGAGAAAGACAGGAACACTTAAGTGGTCTGTCTCTGAGAAACCAAAGCTATACAGTACATATGGAACATGGCACAGGGCTTTGCTGCCAAGGCCATGGCAAAGGGTCTAGGTCAGGCAGCTGCCCTCAGCCACAGCTCACTCACCAATGAACAGCAGCACAAGGATGACAATAAGGACCACAAAGAAGGTGTTACTATAGGTCACTACCAACTCCACCAGGCGGGACTTGAAAACCTTCTGCCATCTGTGAAGAAAACAAAACAGACAGGGGCTGTAGAAAAAGAACACACTTGGGATCGGAGTCTTGAGAACAGAAACTCAGTTTCGCAGTCTTCTCCAATGGTCGAATACCCCGTACAGACTCAGCCTCAACTGCCTGCATTTTTCCTATTTATGACATCCACTCAAGAATGTTTATTTTTTAAAAAGATACTTGTCCATAAATAGAAATTTCTAGAAAACCAGTTTTAAACACTGGTAGTCTCTGGGAAAGGAAATGGGAACCTCACCTTTGACTGCATTCCCCTATGTAGTATTCAAAATACTTGCCACATACACATTATTTCTTTAAGTTGTTTTCCCACATGACCGAGCTTGGTTCATCTAGAATCCCACCACCCTGGATTATTATGAAGCAGACCCAACCTCCCTTCAGTTCCCTCCACAAGTATTTAGTATGCAGCTCTTTCAGAGAGCTTTCAAAAATGGTTAATGTAAGCACAATGCCATCACCAAACCTCATGAAAATCAGTAAATAGGCTAAAGAAATTTTTAAAAAACAAAAACACACACATGAAAGAAGAAATCAATAAGAATCCCTCATTATTAGACCCAGAATCCCAAAGTCCAATTGTTGCATTTCTTAACAGCTGGTTTGTTTGAGTCCAGAGAGACAAGTTTCCCATTCTGCATTCAGTTGAGAAGTATCTTAAATCTCTTACTCCATGGGCCCTTCCCTGGCTCTCATTTGTTTTCTTCCCCAATTTACTTTATGTAGAAACTAGGTTGTTTATCCTACAAAGCTTCCCAGATTCCAGCTCCAAGGGGGCCTCTGTCTCTGTATTTCCTCCAATCTGAATGAGGTGTCAAGATTCATATCAGGCTTCTGGCAAGAATATTCCTTAGGCAGTGCTGTGTGATTTCTTTTCTTTTATTTTTATTTATTGATTTTAAAGAGAGAGAGGAAAGGGGGAGAAAGAGAAACATCGATTTATTGTCCCACTTATTTATGCATTCATGTGCCCTGACCGAGGATCGAACCCACAACCTTGGTGTATCAAGACACTCTAACCAATTAAGCTACCTGGCCAGAGCTACATACTTCCTATTGTACCACATCAGGTATTTTTCATTAAAAAGTTTTTAAAAATATCTGTGGAGACTCAGCCTTATTTGTAATGTTCTAATTTCAGTCAGAATGTGTTTATATGTTATGTGCAATTAAAAATTAATTTCCAATTAATTTTTAACAGGTCTTCTGTTCACTGAAAGGGAATATGGCTTCACCCTGAATAGGCTGAGTAATGCTCATGAGGCTACTACATAATGCCAGTGAGACTAGTTAGTAGGACAGAAGTCACCAAGTCAGCAACAACGTGACACTGTGGCGCAAGATCTTCTGGATCCTACATCGTCATCCTCCAAACCACAAGGACCCAAGGGAAAGCAGAGGACATCATTCCCAGAACCTTAGGTAGAGCCAGGCCTTCTCCCCTCTGGTACATTCATAAGACCAGAAGGCAGAATGCACAGGAACGGTGTAGAAGGTTGGCAACAGTAAACACAACCCCTGCCACCCCCCACCTCAGACGCAGTCTACCTATTTCTGTCTGGTCCCAATTCCAGGGTCCACACGTTACGGGTCTGGGCAATAGTCACCTTCTTACTCGCTTGCCTGCTTGATCCATAGGCCATACCTTTTGGGTGAAATGAAGGGAATGCAAAGAAGCAGCACAAGAAAAACCTCTGCATAGAGGAAGGTGGCAACCGCAGTCCACTGCAGACTCATCCTGTTGCTAGAAGGTTTCCAAGAGGGAGATGTGAGCTTGTTTCCTACAAGGCACAAAAGGAACAGGAGTCATAAAAGCTGGACAGCCATGCTAACCTGGAAACGGGGCTCACTCAGCACGAAGGCCTAACCAACTTCCACCTGCTGGGGCGGAGTTACTTTGCTGCCCTCCGGTTTGCGCGGTATCACGTACAGAGACACCTTTCTGAACTCCTTTCCCCTTGGAGCCCAAGAGACTCCTTGTCCCTCTTTAAATGGGAATGTGGTTTTAATGAGAATTATATAGATAGGAGGAAATTCTCAACATCCACCAGGCCGCTCCCTTCCCAGCCACGGGGAGCTAGAGGCTCCCAGCTCCCAGCCCCCAGCCAGACCCGCGGAGGCAGTATTTCAGTAACACACGTTCTCCAAAAGCCAGGGCACCTCCCCGACCCCGACCCCCGTCCTAGGCTCTTCCCTCTCAGACGTTCCAAAGGGGCCGAGAGAAAACCAACAGCTCCCTCACGGGCTAGAGCGGGGACTAACAGGATTTCCAACTGCCGCGCCTGCCTCCGATAGGTCTGGAGGACTCGGAGTACCTAAAAAAGCCCAAAGTGCGACTCCTACAGGGCGGGAGTCAGGGCCAAGAGGAAACACAGTCTCGACTAAAAATCTCAGGGATCCATCCAGAGAAACTTCTAGAAGCTATCTCCGCAGAAGCCAGAAGAACCCCTCACGGCAGCCCCGGTCGGCCACAGCTCCCACCAGGCTTGGGAAACCCTGCGTGAAATGCCCGGCGGCCCGCAAGCGTGGCCCTGGCCGGCAGCCGGCACGCCCTCCCCAAACCCCACCCCGGAGGCTCCACCGGAGGGTCTTGGCCACCGCCCCCTGCCACTACAGCCGGCCCGCACGCCCCCAGAGCCCAGCTCCACCCACTGCCGCCCAGACTTCCCTCTGCCCAGCCCTGCCCCTGCACTCCTGGTTTGGCCCTCGACCCTGGGGCCGCTTCACACTGCCCGCCGCGTCCCGTCGTCGAAGGCTGAGGGGACCTCGGCAGCCCCGCTCACCGAGTTTCCCACAGACTCGAGGACACTTCCTCCGCGGCCGTCAAACTAGCCTACCCAGGCCCTGGCCCCGCCCCTTCCCACGCAGACGGAAACCGGAAGCGCAAGCAGGGCACTCCCCCTCCCCCAACTGAAATGCGGCCCTGTAGGCTCCGCCCACGGTCGCCTTCCGCCCCGCCCCGCCAAGCCGAAAGCGCCCACACCTAGGACTGAAACAGAAGTGGAGCTTTGGATGAGCAGGGAGGCGGGGCGAGTCCTTGGCGGGAAGACGAGGGGCAGCTTCTCTAGCTCGCGAGGTCCTCCTACTTCTCTGTGGTCCAGGGAGGGGGCGGGGTCCGACCGTGGGGCGAGAATGGGGTGGGGCGCGGTGCGCCCGGGTTCCGCCTCCCGCCCCTCCTCCGCCTCCTCCCCTTCCACCGACTCGCCCCTGGGGAGGGGTGGGTGGGTGGGGATTCTGGGCGGGTGGCGGAGTCACTGTCGCTTCAGCAAGGCTGTGGAGAGGACGGACGCGCCTGGTGCCCCGGGGAGGGGCGCCACCAGGGTAGGAGGAGGAGGTGAAGAAGAGACGCCCTGTCTGCCCGAGCCCTCTCGAGGTTCTGACCCCAGGGGCTAGGAGACTGCTAAGTTCCTCTACCTCCACCGCCTGAAGAGACCGTGACACTGGAGGGACCTGAGCCCACCGCACCAGGGGCCCCAGCACCGGCCCAGTGGCCTAGAGCAACAGTCTCAGGGACCACTGCAAGGTTTCCAGTTGCCTAGACAACGACCTGGGTCAGAGCAACAACCCTTCCAGCCACCTGCCTCGACTGCTGGCTGAGATACCCGTCCCAGCCCTGTGCATCCAGCCCAAGTGATATGCCGGTGCTCTCTACCCCCCGGCCTTCGCGGGTGACCACGTTGAAGCGCACAGCTGTGGTCCTGGCCCTCACGGCCTATGGAGCCCACAAAATCTACCCCCTGGTGCGGCAGTGCCTGGCTCCGGCCAGAAGCCCTCAAGTGCCTGCAGGGGAGTCCACCCAGGATGCCTGTGGGGCCACTGCGGCCACAGCGGCCAAGGCGGGTGTGAACCGAGTGTTCTTGCAGCGACTCTTGTGGCTCCTACGGCTGCTCTTCCCCAGGATCCTGTGCCGGGAGACTGGGCTGCTGGCGCTGCACTCAGCCGCCCTGGTGAGCCGGACTTTCCTGTCAGTATATGTGGCCCGCCTGGATGGACGGCTGGCGCGCTGCATCGTGCGCAAGGACCCCCAGGCCTTTGCTTGGCAGCTTCTGCAGTGGCTCCTCATCGCCCTCCCAGCCACCTTCATCAACAGTGCCATCCGCTACCTGGAGGGCCAACTGGCCCTCTCTTTCCGAAGCCGTCTAGTGGCCCATGCCTACAGCCTCTACTTCTCCCAGCAGACCTACTACCGAGTCAGCAACATGGATGGGCGGCTTCGCAACCCCGACCAGTCCCTGACAGAGGATGTGGTGGCCTTTGCTGCCTCTGTGGCTCACCTCTACTCCAACCTGACCAAGCCACTCCTGGATGTGGCTGTAACTGCCTACACCCTTCTTCGAACGGCCCGCTCCCGTGGGGCTGGCACGGCCTGGCCCTCGGCCATTGCTGGCCTTGTGGTGTTTCTCACAGCCAACGTGCTTCGAGCCTTCTCACCCAAGTTTGGGGAGCTGGTGGCAGAAGAGGCACGGCGGAAGGGGGAGCTGCGCTACATGCACTCTCGCGTGGTGGCCAACTCAGAGGAGATTGCCTTCTATGGGGGCCATGAGGTGGGGCAGGTTGAGGTGTTGAGCATGAAGGAAAGCTTGTAGCCCAGGAACAGGCAACTGTGAATGGGGGGGAAAGCCCAGGGCTGGCTGGGGTTGGTGCCGGAGGCGTGAGCAGGCCACAGAAGAGGGAGGCTGGGGACAGCCAGGGCCTTGGGCAGCCCAGACTTAGGCACAGAAATGGAGAAGCAGGAAGGCTGGGTGGGGACCTCCATGGGCTGGCTGCCTGCATGCTCCAGGCCACTTCTGCTTCCTCCCCTCGGTAAGGCTGCCTGGACTTGGAGCTGCTTGGAGCTGAGGATCCTAGCGGTTTCAGATGCTAGAGCTCCTGGCTCACCCCATTCCTGTAGTCAGCTGGAAGGAGGCTCCTGCTGTCTGGGAGCAGGGAGTGGGACGTGGCCTGCTGCCTGGCTCCTCCTGGGCCCCAGGGCCCTTTGAAGGCCGGCGTCCAGCCGAGCTGGCTGGCCAGGCAGGCATTATGGCCATGACTCAGCCCAAGCGGAGGTTAACAAGCAGCACCCAGAGCGGCGGCCGCAGCAGTGGCAGCACTCAGCACTCTGGGTCAATGGCTTCTCTGCCTGAGCTTCAGGGCCAGCAGGGCTGCCGGTAAGGCTGCGGGTAAGGCTGCCTCCCTGAGGCCCTGAGCCAGGGAAGCTGGGCCCCGGCTGCCACCTTGTCAGGACGCACTTCCTGCCCTCCCAGCGGCCACCCTACCCGCCCACCCCCCCACCCCACATCCCGCGTGTGGCCGTCCTTCCGCCTGGGTCCCAGGGCTCAGCTCCCCAGTGGGCCAAGGCAGGGGTGGGGGGAGGGGGAGGGGGCAGATAGTGAGGGTAGGGGCAGGGGCCGGGGCAGCCAGGGCCCACGGCTTGGTGCTGGAGAAGGTTACTCCAGGCCAATGCTCCCTTTATCGCCCCGGCCCCTCCCCTTCCTCGTGCCTGGGGTTGCAGCTGCCTTCAGCCTGCTCCCTTGCTCCCTGCAACTTTGGTTTCAGTTCCGAGTACTTCTCCGGGGGGAGGGGTGCAATGGCCTCCACCTCCTGAAGGCCTATGTGTCCTCCCTGGGTCAGGTGGCCTCTTGCCCCTGGACCTTGTCTCACTGGCTGCGCATTGGACTCCAGATTAGGAGAAAAGATGCTGGTCTGCAGCTGCAACCCCCTCTCCTCCTCTCGCGCACGCCAGGCTGCAGGGCCTTGGCAGGCAGCCGTGGCCTTGGGTGAGGCGCTTGGCACATTACCCACAGCTACATTGTCAGCCTCAGCCAGCACTCCTGCCAACTCCCAGCACGAGTCAGGATTGCCAGGGTGCTCAGAGGAGGCGTGCTCGCTTCAGGAATGAGAGATTGGGTTTGAGGCAGAACCACAGGATATGGAGGACCTGTATGGTGAGAGCAGAAGAGAGATCACTGGCTCTTTGAAGGACTTCCTCTGGGCTAACTTCAGGAGGTATTATGCTCACCAGGAGGGTTCAATGTGGGGGTCTGTGTGCATCCACAGTCTGTCTCTTTAGGCCTTGGCCAAAGGGCTAGAAAGCAGCATGGGATGACAGACCCCCATGGGTGGGTTGATTTTCCTTATTGTGCAGGCATGTAGCTCACCCCAGTCCCCCTGGCTGGTATCCCAGTGGACACTGGCCCAGGCTCAGACTAACAGGTTAGGGCAGAAGTGACTGACTGGCTGGCAGACAGACAGCAGAGTATTCTGTTTGAATTGAGATGTCAGCAAGGAGGGTTATTTAGACACATACATACACACAACTTCTTGTTGGCTTCAGAGTAAAGGTAAACCTTTCTTAATAAGTCAAAGCACCAAAGCATCATCTATAAAAATCTGGTTCTCCTGATGGCTCTGCCAGTGTGGTCCAAATTCCACACCTCTTGCAACCTTCAGGCTGCGTGAGCTTGGGTAGGTCACTCACTGCCTGTCTGGGCTTCTGTAGTGTCCTATATACAATGGAAATGAGCACGCAGGTGGGGTGGCATGGGGTGAGAATCAAGTGGAGAGTCAGGTGCAAAAGTTAATTGGCAAAGGAAATGGTGCCAGGCTGGGCAGCTGTTGTCAGTCCAGGGTGGGAAGGCAGAGCTGGAATGCATGCTCCTGTAGTGAGCCAAGAAATCCATGACCTTGCTGTGACCACTTCCTGACACCTCCAGCCCCTCTGCCTATCTGGATGCTGCTGCCATGGGAGAGCCTCTTTCTCTCCCACTCCCTTTCCTGCTCTCTTTTCTCCAAACCTGTACCCGTTCTGAGAGGGCAGGTGATGGCCAATGCAGGAAGGAGGAGGCGAGGTGCATCTCACTGGAGTCAGCCGGCCCAAGGAAGCGAGAGCCAGGCTCAGGCACAGGGGGCTGCCCATTAGGCTGGTTCAGGAGCATGCCCTGCAAGTGTCAGGGGAGAATGCAGTGGAAGTTTCTCACCCAGAGGATCCCTGGGGAAGGTAACAGGAGGCAGGGCTGAAGTAGACTGTTGAACCAAGTTCTTCAAAATAAAGGACTGTCTTTTGCTTTCCTGCACTGCCCTTTACAGAGTTCATGTTAGGCCCCCAGCAGTTGTCCAAAGAAACAAGCAAGGTGGCTGTCCTTGGCCAATGTTCAGAAGCTGCCCAGGGCAGAGAGAGGGCATGGTGAGCTTCTCAACAGTAGAGGTAGTGGAAGCAGGGGACCAGAATGAGTTCCTTCTTCACCCCCCCTGTACCTCAGCGCCATGACTTCAGACAATCCCATACTGCCCCCGACTCCGAGTTTGAGACCTGTCCGCTGTAAATGTGGCCCAGTCATAACCCCCATCTCTCAACCTTATTCTGGCTATCAGATGGCATGGCATGAGTAGGTTTGGCGCTGGGGGCCTCTTGCTTTATCCCCACGTTAGTTACCACAAGGCCTCTCAGGCTGTCTCTGTCACCCCTCCTTGGCAGGTGGAGCTGGCCCTGCTGCAGCACTCCTACAAGGCCCTGGCTTCCCAGATCAACCTCATCTTGCTGGAGCGCCTGTGGTATGTCATGCTGGAGCAATTCCTCATGAAGTACGTGTGGAGCGCCTCGGGCCTGCTCATGGTGGCTGTCCCCATAATCACCGCCACCGGCTACTCTGAGTCAGGTGAGAGTCAGCACTCCCAGGGGACAGGGGCAAGGCCCTGTCCTCCCGTCCCACTGGATGCTCAGCTCCAGAGGGCCCAACGCTCAGCTGGCCCATCTGCCCCTTCCATTGCTGAGGCCTTGAGGCCCAGCTGGCTTCCTAGAGATCACCACAGCTCACTCTCCCTCGCTGCCTTCCACTCTGCATGAGTCTCCCCTTTACAGCATCTCATGCTCTTGGTGCCATTCAGCTGAGCCCAGGGAGTTCAACTCAGGAACACCACATGTCCTGTCACCCAGCTGTGCTTGTCCTCAGCCCAGCTGTGACTCCATGGTGGGAGAATGGGGAAGTACCTTGAGCAAGCCCCTTTATCCCCGGGCCTTGGCTTTCCCAGGCCTCCAACAATCCTGTAGGTTGCAGAGGCTAGAGACTTCTGCCCTAAGGCCTGGGAAGATTGGGAAGCCTGTTCTGCCTGTTACTATAGTGACTGGATCTTCAGGATTCCCATTTCGTTCCTCTACTGGCTTGCAACATACTCATTCTCTTTGCAGTCTTTTCGTGGTTGCCCTTTCAAAGGTAAACTTGCGTGCTCACTGAGAACAGTCTGTTTCAACCTGTGTGCCGGGGTACCTTGGTGTGCCACCAGAGGCACACTGGTGTGCTGCAAGGATTTTTAAAACACGCAGTATCTGACTACTTTAGTCAGGGGACACTGACCTCTTTTCCCTTACACTGTCAAATAAAAAAGATGACAACACCCAACACAACCATAGCCATCCAGTGTGAATGAGCCAAAGCTATACCAGATTTTTTTGTCAGACCAGGAAAAAAGTGTATTTTTTGGTGTGCCACGGAATTTTAGTAATTAGTTTATGTGTGCCACGAGATGAAGAAGGTTGAAATTGCTGGTCTAGGTTAATCGATGGCTCCTTCTCCTCCTGGCCCTTGGGACGCTTGAACACGAGGACCAGCCCCAGCCGATGCATTGGTGTAGCCCAGTGTGGCCTTTGCTATCCCGTGTTTTCATACTTGCCTATTGCTTTATCAAGCCAGTGCATGTTCAAATTCATCCCCATGTTTACCTATTCCCCTGCTCACCAGTCCTTTCCTGCAGCCTAGTTACCTTCCTCCAGATAGACATCTTTCAGCAGTTCTTTCTGCAAGGCTTTCGTCATGGGCACTTCACAATTATTTTGTTTACTTAAAATGTCTTCATTTTACCCTTTTTCCCAAGCTACAATATAGTTAGATGTGGGAGTCCAGGTCATTTGCTGTCAGCCCTCTGACAATATTTCATTGTCCCTGCTGGAAAATCTGTTATCAGCTAACTCCCCTCAGCAGCCTGGATTGTCTCTCTAGTTACTTTTAGACTTTTCCTTTTTTTTTCCCCTTTTTTTATATATATTTTATTGAGTATGCTATTATAGTTGTCCCATTTTTTTCTCCCCTTCAGGCCCCTCTGCCCTGTACCCCACATCCCACCAGCATTAACCCCCTTAGTTGATGTTGATGGGTCACACATAAAAGTTCTTTGGCTTCTCCATTTCCCATACTATTCTTAAGCTCCCCCTGTCTATTTTCTACCTACCATTTATGCTTCTCATTTCCTCTACCTTTTCCCCCCATTCTCCCCCCTCCCCCTCCCCACTGATAACCCTCCACCTGATCTCGATTTCTGTGAATCTGTTCCTGTTCTAGTTGTTTGCTTAGTTTGCTTAGTTTGGGGGGGCAGTTGTTTGTTTGTTTGTTTTTAGGTTCAGTTGTTGATAGTTGTGAGTTTGTTGTCACTTTGCTGTTCATAGTTTTGATCATCTTCTTAAATAAGTCCCTTTAACGTTTCATATAATAAAGGCTTGGTGATGGTGAACTCCTTTATTAACTTGACCTTATCTGGGAAGCACTTTATCTGCCCTTCCATTCTAAATGAAAGCTTTGCTGGATAGAGCAGTCTTGGATGTAGGTCCTTGCCTTTCATGACTTGGAATACTTCTTTCCAGCCCCTTCTTGCCTGTAAGGTCTCTTTTGAGAAATCAGCTGACCGTCTGATGGGAACTCCTTTGTAGGTGACTGTCCCCTTATCTCTTGCTGCTTCTAGGATTCTCTCCTTCATTTCAATCTTGGGTAATGTAATGATGATGTGCCTTGGTGTGTTGTTTTGGGGTTCAACCTCTTTGGGACTCTGAGCTTCCTGGACTTCCTGGAAGTCTGTTTCCTTTGCCAGATTGGGAAAGTTCCCCTTCATTATGTTTTCAAATAAGTTTTCCATTTCTTGCTCTTCCGCTTCTCCTTCCGGCACCCCTCTGATTCGGATGTTGGAATGTTTAAAGTTGTCCTGGAGGTTCCTAAGCCTCTCCTCATTCTTTTGAATTCGTGTTTCTTCATTCTGTTCTGGTTGAAAGTTTATTTCTTCCTTCTGCTCCAAATCGTTGATTTGAGTCCCGGTTTCCTTCCCATCACTATTGTTTCCCTGTACATTTTCCTTTATTTCCCTTTGCATAGCCTTCACTTTTTACTCTATTTTGCAACTGTACTCAACCATTTTTGCAAGCATCCTGATTACCAGTGTTTTGAACTCGGCATCTGATAGGTTGCCTATCTTCTAGTCGCTTAGTTGTATTTTTTCTGGAGCTTTGATTTGTTCTTTCATTTAGGCCATACTTCTTTGTCTCGGCATGCCTGTTATGTAGTAAGTGGCAGAGCCTTAGGTATTCACCAGGGCAGGGCAACCCACATCACTTCGTTGTGGTGCTGTACGTGGGGGAATGCTCTGAGAGGAATGCAGCTTCCTTGGCACTCAACCAGCTTTCACTCACTTCCCCCGCTTCCCACAAGCAAATTGGGCCCTTCCGGTGCTGATTCCCAGGTGGGTGATTTTTGTGTACTTTCTGGGACCTTGTGGGTCTCTCCAGTGAACTCTCCTGTGAGGCTGGGAGTTTCTCCTGCCACCACAACACCCACAGGAGTTTTCAGTCAAAGGTTTTGAGGCTTTATTTCCCTGCACTGGAACCCTGGATTGCACAGTCTGTGTCATTCTCCAGTTGTTCCTCCTGGTTTATCCGCATGCAAATGTGGGACCACCTGCTCCGCCAGCCACCTCCTTGCCCACCCTGGTCCTCCAGCTGCTGCCTTGCCACAAGTCCTCTCTGCCCCGGCTGCCCGTCTCCACCCCTCATACCTGTCTAAATGAGTGTTTCTTCTTTAACTCCTTGGTTGTTGGAGTTCCATACAGTTCAATTTTCTGGCATTTCTGGTTGTTTTTTTGTTTTTAAATTTGTTGTTGTCCTTTTGGCTGTGTAAGGAGGCAAAATATATCTACCTATGCCTCCACCTTGGCCGAAAGTCCTGGTTTTAGACTTTTCTTTCTCTGGTATTCTGCTGTTTCACCTGGAAGTGTTAACTGGTGGGTTTTGTGTTTATTCTGCCTGAGACTTGTATGGCCTTCAAATATTCAAATTTTTTAATGGTTCAGAAAAAGTCTCAGCTGTTATTTTTTCAAATATTGACTCACTCTTGTTCTTTCCCTCATTCCGTCTGGAACTCCTGCTGGACGTCTCACTCCGTCCTCAGTGGCTCTTCCACTCTTTTCACTAGTTCCCATCTAGCACCATCTGTGCTGAATCCTGGGAGATTTCTTCAGGTCCTCATGCTTACTCATTCACCAGTTTTCTCTTCAGCTAAGTCTAATTTGAATTTTTTTTATTTGAAATTTTTGTTTATTTTTACAGTTTTATTTTTGTGTACACACTTGCTTCACAATCACTGAATTCCTAGGCCACGTTCAGGTAACCGAAGAGCCTTTATAAGTAGTTTATGGTGTCTAGAACCAAGGTATGCTGCAAATCCAGTCTGGAGCGAAATAGCAAATAACATCTTTCTAAAGATAGGCTTCGAAATTCTGATCCGGTAGATTAAGAGGTTTTCTTTCTCTGGTAGCAGGGCTGAGGCATACCTGGCGCTGGGCCGCCATTCACAGGTATAGTGAAGAAAACGGTACAGACCACCAAACACAAGTCCCACCAATCCACCTTGTGTTATGGTGCAGGTTTCGCAAGTCAAATCACCTGTATTCGATGGTAAACTTACAAAACCCTTATAAGATACATCTGCTGTCAAAGATGGGCTCACTGCCATTGATAAACCAGCAGCCATACGCGCCCACGTCACAATAAAGATGCGCCGAAAAAGACTTTGCTATTAGGCCACAGAGAACAGCATTACGTCCAGTATATGTTGATCCATGTTCAAGTGGATTCCTTTCTGCTTCTGGAAGTTGATTCATTTTTCTGGTTATGATATCAAAACTTTGTTTTTCCTTGGCAGTATCAACTGGTTCATGATTTTCCATCTTGAGTCTTATGCTCTCCTCCCGGAATTTGTAAAAAATGTCAGTGGCTATTTCAAGTTCTATCTGATTCTCTTTCAGATGGAAATTTTCATTTTCAAATAGAAATGTCAAGTCGTTTTGGCAGGTGTCTGATTTTCTCATCCTTTGACTGTTCCTTTTCTGCCGTGTGTCATATGAATCATACTTACTCCACAGCCTCTGTCCTGCTGTTGGGCTGTCTGAATTCTTGGGGGTCTAAGCCAGCTTGATCTTCCGTCTGCCAGTTTTCACCCATGGTGAATTCTTTCCTTGTGGGTTTCACAACCAGGCTTTCTTGGGAACCCTATTGGCCTAATAGGAGGATGCAGTGCCCCAGAGCCTACTGGCTTTTGTTTTGGCCAAGCACTCCTGGTAATTAGCCCCTTGGAGGCCATTTTCACGTTCACTTCTCAGTTTGAGAAGGAGGGGTTCCTGATCCTGGACATAGTATTCACTTGAACCCCGGACACATAATTACCAATTCTTACAGGCGACCTTTTGTTCCCTGGGCCTAGAGCTCTGGCTATACGACCTGTCCTCCTCAGTCTCTAGGGACCGCTGGTGTGCCTGGCTTCTGGCTTCTCTGTGGGCTCCTGGGAATTTGCCTTGCTTTCCTACAAGCGCAGCTCTGCTTTCAAAGGTGTCCTACTTTATGCAGTTTTGGTAGTAAGAGGCTTTTTAGTTATGTACAGAGAGAGCCTGACTTGTTTTGGAAGTTTGTCTGATCCTCTCCCTATTGACAGCTCTACTTTGGGCCTTCTGTATCCTCAGCTGTCTGTCCCTCTCTGGGTGACCCCCAAAAGAAAGGATCTGATTGGAGGCAGATAGTTACTTTCCACCATGGACATACAAAAAGAGTGGCTCTGCTTTAGGCACAGGCGCCAGACCCAGTCAGCATACCTAGCCTAGAGCTCGGGGACAGACTCATGAGGAAACAGACCTATGGATTCTGTGAGTAAGTGCCTGCAGGCACTTCCCTCTGCTCCTAGCACGCAATACAGCTCCACCTGGCTACTACCTGAGGCCTCTCCCTCCTCTAAAGGCCTAGGACTTTTTGGATCCTCTGGGGTGCCAGGTCTCGTGGGCGATTTAAGAAGCATGAGCTCCTGTCCCCAGCCTCATAGCTTTTATAGTCAGTTACCAGTGAAAACGTGAAATTCTCCTATTTCCCTGTTCATTCCACTTCCTTCTTACTGGCCTCCTTGTTGTTTTTGTAATCATTTTCTTATTTTTCAATGACAGTTGACATACAATGTTACAGTAGTTGCAGATGTACACCCCAGTGAGTAGATATTATGTAACTTACTAAGTGATCATCCTCATATGGCCTCCTGTTATCCCTCCAGAACACCAGGGAGGCTTCTAACTCAGGGCCTTTGCACATGCTGCCCCCACTTCAGGGAATGCTTATTCCTCTGAGGTCCCGCCCTCTTTCTATCAGACTGTTACTCACCGGCACTCTCTAGATGAAGCCTGCCCTGCCCATCACCCTGCCTCTCTCTTCCCCTTCTCCACCTCTCTGCTCTCCCAAGCACTGAACACCCTATCTATTCCACTTATCTCTCTGGTCTATAGTGTCTCTGCCTCTTCAGACTGAGAGGTCAGTGAGGGCAGGGACCTCTTTTGTCTCTGCTCCAGGTGCTTCAAGGAGGTTGAGATCACTGGGGGCCAGAGGGAAGTTGCAGGCGTTTATCAACCGGGGGAAGATTAAGATACCTTTGGGCTACTTGCCTGCTGGCCCTGCAAAGCTGGAGGGCCCAGGGGAGGGGCGGCCTTGCCGGGAACAGCTGCTGTGTGTCCCGTTCTGGAGTCCTGGTCTGAGCTGCTCAAGGGCAGTTTATTCCGTGTCCAGCGAGGTGCCAGCTGTTGCCAGGATGCCCCAGGCACCTGCAGAACCTTTCATTTTATATGCAGTAACTGTCTAGCTCTCAAGACATCCTGGGAAGAGAGCTTGTGTCCCCCTTCCTATTGGGGACTGTGTCCCTGGGGACACAGTGGGAAAGAAGGCCCAAGACTTTAGACTGACAGGATTAATGACCCTCTCCCCAACCCAGTACCCTGGATACCTAGGCCAGGCCCCAGAAGGTGATATGAAGTGCGCTAGCCAGCCATCACGTCCCCTTTCTACCCCACATTGCATCCTTGCTGCTCTGGAGACCATCTGCCCTGAGAGGACTTCCTGCCCCACCGCTATCACCATATCCCTGAGGCTTCTCCCTCTAATCAACATATCCCCTTAGACAGAGCCCTTCCTACTACTTCGGCCTCAGGAGCCCTGGCTTCCCCTGGATAGCCCCAGTGGTCACTGCTCACCCACCCATACCCAGCACCCTGAACACGCTATCTATTCCACTTATCTCTCTGGTTTATAGTGTCTCTGCCTCTTTAGACTGAGAGGTCGGTGAGGGCAGGGACCTCCTTTGTCTCAGCATTCCCCTTGCTCCTCGTTGCCACTTCCGGGAACATTCCTTGTATAAAAGCCCTGGTCCTCTGGGTTTTCCAAGGGTCAAGGAAGTCAAGGCCATTGACAAGAGAAGGTTGAAGTGAGTGACCACGGAGTCTAGACTGAGACAACAAAGCAAGTCAAGACAGGAGTAGGCTCCAAGGAGAAGTTAGGACACCTAGGATGGCTGTTCTCATGGATGGCACAGAGGGAGGTGAGAGAAAAATGGAGGCTGTGGTACAGGTCCGAAAGGAGATGGTCGTGCATGAGAGGCTTAGGGGTGCGACAGTTCTGCACGTCAGAGGATGAGGTACAGGTATGGCCCCAGAGGGGACACTGTGCACAGTACAGGACACAGGGCACGGCCAGTCTAGGGAGAAGGAGCCGGGTGTGCCAAAAAAGAAGTCCAAATGCCGAGTGGCTCATTTTTTTGTCCACGTTATTGAGATGTAATTAACACACCATATAATTCAGCCTTTTAAAGTATTCAATTCAGTGGTTTTTAATATATTCACAAAGTTGTGCAACTATCACCAGCATCTAAGTCCAGAACATTGTCATCGTCCCAGAAAGAAAGCCTGGACCCATTTAGCAGTCACTCCCCACCCCATCCCCAACTCCTGGCACCCACTAATCTGCATCACTATGGACTTGCCTCTTATGGACACCTCATATAAATGGAGTCACACAACATGTGGCCCTTTGTGTCTGGCTTCTTTCACTCAGGAGACTGTTTTCAAGGTTCACCCTCGTCGTAGGATGAATCAGTGCTTCCTTCCTTTTAGCGACTGAATAATAGTCCATTGTTTATGTGTGCCTCGATTTCTTTATCTATTCATTCACTGATGGACATTTGGGCTGTTTGCACTTTTTGGCTGTTACGACAATGGTGCTGTGATCACTTGTGTGCAGATTTCTGTGTGGACATATACTTTGTTTCTCCTGGATGTATATCTAAGAGTGGAATTGCTGGGTCGTGTGGTAACTCTGTTTAACTTTCTGAGAAACTGTCAAACTTTTTTCCCCAGAGGCTGGACCATTTTACATCCCCACCAGCAGCGTTTGAGGAGTCCAATTTCTTCACTTCCTCATCAACGCTTGTTATCACTTTAATTATAGTCCTCCTAGTGGGTGTGAAATTGTATCTCATTGTGGTTTTGATTTACATTTCCTTGATGACTAGTGATGCTGAACATCTTTTTCATGAGCTTATTAGTCATTTGTATATCTTAGATATCCAATAAAAATGTCTATGAAGATAGTTTGCCCATTGTTTAATTGGGTGGTCTGTCACTTTGTTGTTGAATTGAAAAAGTTCTTTATGCTCTGCCTGGGTGTCTCAGTTGGTTGAAGCATCATCCTGTATACCAAAAAGGTTGCAGGCTTGATTCCCAGTCAGGGCACATGCCTGGGTTGCAGATTTGATCCCAAGTCAGGGCGCACGCATATGGGAGGCAACTGATCGATGTTTCTCTCTCACACGGATGTTTCTCTCCCTCTCTCCTTCTCCCGTCCTCTCTCTATAAAATCAATAAGCATGTCCTTGGGTAAGGATTGAGGGGGAAAAAGTTAAAAAGTTCTTTATTTATTCTAGAAACTAGACCCTTATCAGATATATCATTTCCAGGTATTTTCTCCTAACCTGTACGTTGTCTTTTCACTTTCTTGATGGTTTACTTTGGTGCCCCAAAGTTTTAGATTTTGGTGAAGATCATTTATCTGTTTCTATTTTGTTGCTTGTGTTTTTCGTGTCATATTTAAGGAGCCTTATCTAATCCCAGGTCATGAAGATTTACCCCTGCCTTCTCTAAGAGTTTTGTAGTCTTAGCCCCTGCTTACAAGTCAGTGCTCCCCTCAGTGTGAGGTAGGAGCCATTCTTTTGCATGTGGATACCCATTTGTTCCAACACCATTTGCTGGGGAGACTCATCTCTCCCCAAGTGAGTCAGTTTTAATTTTCACCGCCCCTCCCCTCCCCTGTGCTGGACAGATTCGGAGGCTGTGAAGAAGGCAGCCTTGGAGATGAAGGAGGAAGAGCTGGTGAGTGAACGCACAGAGGCCTTCACCATTGCCCGAAACCTCCTCACAGCTGCTGCAGATGCCATTGAGCGGATCATGTCATCCTACAAGGAGGTACCCTGCCTGCCCCCACAAATCCACCACTGCCACGCCCTCCATCCCACTCCCAGATGGCAGGGGCTGAGCCAGGGTCGCCCTTCCCACAGGTGACAGAGCTGGCCGGCTACACGGCCCGAGTACATGAGATGTTCCAGGTGTTTGAAGACGTCCAGCACTGCCGTTTCAAGAGGCCTGGGGAGCTAGAGCCAAAGGATGCTCAGACAGGGTCCGGAGCTGTGGTCAGGTCTGGTGTCCGCGTGGAGGGACCCCTGCAGATCCGAGGTAAGGGCACCCTCCCTAGAGAGGCCCCACTGGTCCCTGTCCCGCCGCCACTGGTACCTCCCAGTGCCACCCAGAAGGCAGGATCTTTGAGCTGTGCCCCTAGAGAGGGCTTCCCGGGCAAGCTGTGGCTCCCACAGCCTTCCTTCCCAGAGTAGTTGCTGCTGGCCAATCTACTCACTTCCCAGTTCCTTCCAAGTGCCCTGGTGGGAATTTCTCTTTGCAAAAGAAGGATCCCTGAGCGGAGGGAGTCACTTGCCTATACAGGCAGCAAGAGAAAGTTAAAGGCTACTACAGTAGGGGCCAGGATGCTGTGGAAGGGGGGCCACAGCGTTTGAGCCGCCACTAAGATGGTGCCAGGAAGGGAGGGCTTCAGAGCAGGCGTGGACTCCATGCTTTGGATTCCAGAAGCCATATACATGGCCTTGCCCCTCCCCAGCCAGAACACAACACCAGATAGTGGGGGAAGGGGTCTGCTTCTAGAAAGACCCACTATACTCCCAAGGGGCCTTGGACCACACACTGGCATGCTGTTGGGGGGGAGGGATGCGGAACCTACCAGAAGGCAAAGGGAGTGCTGCTGCTCCCTCCCTTTCTTCCTTGTGTTTTCTCTCCAGGCCAAGTGGTGGATGTAGAGCAGGGGATTATTTGTGACAACATCCCCATCATCACACCCACAGGAGAGGTGGTGGTGGCCAGCCTTAACATCAGGGTAGGTTGAGTGGCTCTGTGTCTAAACATCCCCTTTTTATAAATAAGGACCC
>PVKM010026125.1:0-19537 GCA_004027735.1 Carollia perspicillata | reverse complement strand
TGATACCGTATTTGATTTAACCTAATATATCTCAAATAGACCACGTCAATATGTACCCAATATACAAATCTTCAATGGGATATTTTTTGTTCTTTTTTATTTTAACTACATCTTTGAAATCTGGGGTGTATTTTACCTTTATGGCACATTTTCACTTGGACCAGCCACATGTCAAGTCTTCAGTAGCCACCTGTTACTGGCGACCACGACGCAGGCTAGCACAGGATCAGACGACGAAACAAGTGCTGGGTTCAAATCCCAGCCCTGCCACTTTGGAGTTTTGTGAACTTTGGGCAGAACAATTTAATCTCTTTAATCCTTAATGTTTCCTAAACTGTAAAATGGGATTGGACCTGGGCACCTATCTCTTAGGGTTGTTCTGAAGATTAAAGTTAATGATCTGTGTCAAGTGCTTTATGGAGTGTTTGTTCACTCATTCATTCCCCCGCCTTTAATTCATCCACACAACCGATGCCCTCGTACAAGCGTTTATTTCTATTTATACCGAACACACCACTGAGCGAGATTCAGACCATGCTGTGATCATGATAAATGCACCTTAAAGATGCTGGTCAGAGCCGCGTTCTCTGAGATCACCTGGAAAATGCGATGATTCCTAGTTCAAAGGGGGGCCTTTCCGAGTGCCTGGATCGGCTTAGGGACTTCATCATTCGACAGTCCTTCACCCTACAAGCATTTGCTGTACCAAATAGTTGTGCTTGAAGTGTGACAGGAAGTAGCACCTGCACGAGATGCCAAGGCAAGCACGGAGGAGCTGGAAAGTGAGCCAGGCAAGGAGCCTGGAGATGAGGGAGGCAGGGAAGGGCTACAAGGGACCGTGAGGCAAAGCCTGCGGTGAAAAGATGGGAGGCAAGGTACAGTGTCGGGACCATCGTGTGGACCAAGTGGCCAGGAAGGGTGAGCCATGTCTTGCCCAAGAGGAAAAGAGAGGCAGATGGCATTTCTGAGAGGAAAAACCACCATGGGAAGGTCGAATTGCAGGAAAGGGCTGGGGAGTTTGGGGCCTGGACAAGGCTGCAAAGGCAGGACTGGGGGAAGGCGGGGCATGGTGGAAGCTGGAGGGCAGGTGCCCTGTGAAGGGGCGGGTAAAGGTATTAAAGGAGTTTGGACTGTTATCAAATGGCATTAGAAAGGAGCAGGAAGGAGGCTCTTTGGCAGAGGAGGGGCCCGTCTCAGGATAAGATGGATGATGATCAAAGAGGAACTTGCCTGAGTCTCAGCTGGGGGTGGAAGAACCAGAAGCAGCTCTGTCTTCTCCCTGGAAACCGGATTCCTGGAAACCAGCCCCGGGGGGTGGAGAATCAGGCTTGGCTCTCCGCCAGAGTTTAAGAGACCACACCGGGGCCCAGTGCTTGACAATGGCTGAGGGAAGAGGGCTGCCTTGGGGGTACCGAGGAAGAGGATTAACACATTTCTTCTAATAAACCTAGATCATTCCATCCTTGTCTCTAGGCCTTTGCACTTGCTACTCTTGTCTGTCACCTGGAAGTGGGAGCTCAGTCTCCGTGCTTGTGCAGCTGCCACTTTCTTAGCCAGATGGTTTTCTCAAACACCACCTTGGCTTTCCCGGCCACGCTCTCTAGGACCGCCGTCTTCTCATCCTCCTCTTTCCCATCCCTCCAAGGTGTTTTCCTGTCTTCAAATCCCACCTCCTGTCACCTGCAATCATCTTATTGGGTGTAATTGTCTATGTCCTTCCTTAGAATGTCATACGGTCCAAGAGTAGGGATTATTCTTGTACCCTGTTCTCCCTCCACCTTTTTGGACAGTATCTGTTATCTGTGAGGCATCCAAAAGACAGCTGTTGTCTCAATGAATGAGTACATGGATGGATGGATGGATGGAAGGAAGGATGGACAAATGTGGTGACTTTCAATGTAATTAAAACTTGGATGGATGGAGACACTGCCCAAAATCTGAACAGAAGGTGCACATTTTTTAGTGTCATCCTATTTCAGAAATATTTCAGGGCTGGACTTGATCTTCTCACTGACTGTGCACTTTGCACGTGGAGGCGAGAGCTAAGGAGTGGTGACCCTGCCGTAGAGGATGTGAGGGGCCACCAGGAGCCACACCCAGGCTCTGTGGAGGGCTGATTTGAACTGTACCACGTTCAGACATTTTTAACAATGAGTCGCCAGCATTTAAAAATCTCTCAAGATTTCAAATAACCAATTTAGACATCTATTTCCACTTAACCCCCAAATGTGGCAACGCCAGGCCTGCGGTTTTACGGGGCGATAACTGGCGGGAGCCGACCAGTGTTTGCCCCCATTTAATCTGGCCTTTGCCGTCCAGCCTCTCGAAACCCACCTGGCCACCTCCTCGTTCTCGTCCTGGCCTCGTCGGCCTTTGGATTTGCCTTTTTTTCCTCAAGTGCTCAAAATAATCATCTCAAGGAGTGGTTCCCAACTCTGTGAGATTGAGGACTCGCTTGTAAATAATTGTCCCCGTAATCACAGAACTCCTACATCCTCACAGCAGAAACTCAAGAAGCACAGAGAAGGAGCAGAAGATAATGAATATAATCCCCATGCCCGACATGTGTGAATAAGCACTGTTTACATTTAGTGGATGTGAGAACCCCTAAAATCTTCATGGTCCTCATACCCTAATAGTTTTATGCATGGTAAATATTTATTGGTTAACATAAGATGTGATAAAAAAATACTAGGAAGGAACACCAAGGAAAGAACACGCACTTCCTTCAACCCATTGGTTAGCCACAGCCTTTGGGAAAATAGCCATGCATGCCCTTGGGCACATATGATGGGCTCATCTGGTTGGCACTCCTTGGTGCCCACAGGGAGGTTCAGATGGTCAGCTTACCTCCATGGCCCCATAACTTCTAAGAAAGTATAGTAAGGACTGTAAAGTGAGCCAGCTTGGCATTATCGTGCTCTGGGCACACTAAGGCACTCTCTTATCACAGTCCAACCCTGGCTAATGATGGGCGTATTGGAAATAAGGACACTCTTAAGGGTAAATAAATAAGCAATTAAATAAACAAACAAACAATGTCAGAAAGCTGAAACCCGAGCAAGGCGTGGTGTATGGTGAGGGAATAATGCAGTAACAACAGTGAGATAGGACCGTCCTCAGGTCCATGAGAAACCAAACTGTGGGCTCTCACAAGGACAGAGCAGCTGAATCTGAGACAGCCACACTGGGCCCTGGATTCTCTAAAAAACAGAGAAGAAAAGAAGAAATAAGCTTTGAAAAAAAGCAAATTCAAATGATGTGAACAAAGTCCAGTTTTCTCAGTAATCATAATAAATTTAAGTGGACTAAACCTACCAGTTAAAAGACAAAGATGGTAACTTTTAAAAAATTTAGTGACATATTAATTATTAGAAACAATTGAAACTAAAAATGGAAAGGCTGTAAGAAAAAGGAAGATAAGAAATATACGAGACAAATAATGAACAGCAAATAAAATAACTTAAAATATGCAATGTTATAAAAAAAGTCAACATATAATAAGTTCAATCCGTCAGTAAGACATGATGGTTCTAAGCTTACACCCTTTTTATTAAGCCTTGAATATAGAAAACAAAAATTGAAAATAAGTACAGGGAGAAATAAACCAATCTACCGTGATAGTAGAATTTCAGCAGACTTTTGCTAATTATTGATACGTCAAATATTAGCAAAGACATAGAAGATGTGAGCTGTGATTCAATAAACAACAAATAATGCTCATTCTCCTCAAGGAATGTGGAAACTTGTGTTTTAAGATTTCTTACCATTTTAAAAAAATTGATTTTTAACTCAGTTGCATTATGGTCAGAAAACATGGTTGAAATGTAGAGACTTTATTTAGCCACAAGTCATTCGTCATTATATTGAAAATAATCATTATCACACAGATATCATAATCCTCTGGTTATAATGGAATTAAGAAAGTAGAACTAGGTAATGGGAAGACAAGTTTCAGTCATCTTCTATGTTTGAAATTTAAAAGCACACTTTAAAATAACTCATGAATGAAATAAGAATAATAATATAGATTTAAAAATAATAAGAATTCAATGATACTGAAAATATGACATGCCGATACTTGTATGTAACCAAAGTGGTGCTATAAAGAGAAATCTATAGCCTTAATAAATATTATATTAGAGTAAAAGAAAAGCTGAAAATGTGTAATCAAAAAAGAATAACAGAATCCCCCCAAATAAAGTAGAAAAAAGGAGATTGTAAAGATAAGAACATTAATAAGAAATGAATGAAATAGGGAAAAAAGATCTAATAGAGTGTATCAACAAGGTTAAATGTTGGTTCTTTGCAAAGACTAGTAAAATAGACAAACTTCTGGTAAGAATGATAAAAAAGTACACACAGACAAAAAACAATATTAAGAATACAAATGGATCAAAACTACAGCTACAGCAAAAGTTTAATAGAATTTTATAAAAATCTCCATGCCAAAAATTTGAATACTTAGATTAAATATTAAAATTTTTAGAAAAAATATTTCAAAATTGATTCAGGAAGAATGAAGAAATCCAAATTTTCTTATAACCATTTATAAAATGAATAAGAGATTATGTATTTTCCTATAGAAAAAAATAGTTACAGGTCCCAGTTTTTTTTTTTTTAACACAGGAGTTTGACCAAGCTTTCAAGCTCCTACACAAAATCTTCCAGAAATTAGTTTTTAAAATGCTTCACTCATTTCATGATGGTAATATAACTTTAATATCAAAACCATATGAGGTACCATATGAGAAAGGAATACTACAGGTAAATCTCACTGATTAACATAAATGCAAAAATCCTACCTAAAATATTATCAAACTGAAACTGACAAAATATGAAAAAGATAATGGCATGATAACTGAGTTGGGTCTAATCCTCAAAATGCAAAGGTGGTTTTTTTTTTCTTTTTTTCCCTTGGGCCATAAACTTTTATTGACAGGTCAGAGGAGGGGCCAGAAGTAAAGGTCCCGCCCCTTCCATGCCCCTACCCAGGAGCGTCCATCCCTCTGCTGGAAGCCGGAAGCCAGGGAGGCTGCTGGCCCCGGGCGGTCGGGTAGCGGGCAGGTTGTTGTTACAGGCATCCTGGCCCTCGAGCAGGCTGCGGTAGGTGGCGATCTCCTGCTCTGGCCGCGTCCTGGTGTCCATGAGCTGCCAGTACTCCAGGTTCTGCCGCTCGGTGTTGGCAAGCACATCACTCGGCGGGCTTCGCTACTGTTGATCAGTGCCTGGATCTGTGCCAGCCGGGCTCCAAAGCAGGGCTCCGTTTCTGCCAGAGTGCCTTGCATGGTGGCTTTTGGGCGGAGCTGAGATCGCAGCTTCCTCTCCAGACCCTGGAGGGCACGGCGCAGGTCAGTGACGTCGGTCTTGCTGGTCTGCGGTTGCGCGGTGTGGCCAGCGACCTCCCGGTTCAGCTCCTCCGTCTGGATGGTGAACTGGGCTTCGGAGGCCTTCCAGTTCTTCTCAGCCATGACCTCAGACCTCATATTGGCTTCTCCCGTCACTCGGGATCTTGGCTAGGTCAACGCCGGGAGCGGAATCTACCACCGCACTGACTCGGCCACCCACCTGGCTCCTCAGGATGCTGATTTCCTCCTCGTGATTCTCCTTCAGGTAGGCCAGCGCTTCCTTCAGGCCCTCAGTCTGCATCTCCAGATCTGCTCTGGCCAGGGTCGGCTCGCCCAGCACCCTGCGCAGGCCGTGGATGTCGGCCTCTGTGCTCGTGCGCTGGGCCTGCTCCATCTCACACTTGGTTTGGAAGTCATCCGCAGCCAGACGGGTATCGTCGATCTGCAGGACGACCTTGGAGTTCCCAACGGTGGCACCGGGAATCTTGTCCCGCAGCTCCCCGATGAGGGAGCTACTACTTCTGGTAGTAGTAGCTGCAGTCGTGGGTGGACCTGGGTCCCTGCTTCCGGTACCCGTCACGGATCTTCACCTCTAGGTGGCTATTGGCCGCCTCCAGGGCGCGCACCTTCTCCAGGTGGGAAGCCAGACTGTCGCTAAGATTCTGCATGTTCGACTTCTTGTTGCCCACCAGAAGCCTGTCGGACCTGACTAGGGTGCCCACATAGCCGCTGTTGTAGCTCCCAGAAGAGGGCGAGGACATGAAGCGGGCAGACCACACCGACACTCGGGGGCCGCCGGAGCCTCCGTGGATGCTGGGCGCAGGGTAGGTGACTCCCGCTCCAAAGCGCACATTGCCGCGGCCCACTCCCCAGAAGGACGAGGAGGCCAACGGCTGGCGACAGCTGTAGCCTGATTCCAGGTCACATATCATGGAATATATACTTGAAACCTAGATGACCCTATTAACAAAAGTACCCCAATAAATTTAATAAAATAAAAACAATAATATAAAATTTTTAAAGAGTCTACAAATTCTTCAGATTAATGAGAGTTTAGCAAAGTACCTAGATTAAAATCAATAATAAAAAAATTAATTGCATTTCTATACACCAGCAATAAGCAATTAGAAAATGTACTTTCAAAAATGATACCATTTATACTAGCATCAGAAAAAAAGGTACGAGTCATCTGAGGATATTTTTTTAGATGTGGAAGACTTTTATAGAGAAAATTATATAATGTTAGAGAAAATCAGTAAAGGAGTCATAACTAAATGGAGAAATAAGTTCTCATTTCATAACTCAAAAGACTTGATATACCGAAAGTCTCAAATCTCCCCAAATTGAGCCATACTTAATAAAATTCCAATCAAAATCCCAACTGGATTTTTCAAGAATCTGAACAAGCCGATTCTAAGATTTATAAGGAAGAACAAAGGCCCCAGAAAAGCCAAGGCATTCCTGAAGGAGCATGAAGCGGGGCGACTTGCCCAGAAGATGTTGAGACTGATTACAGAGCCGTGTGTACTATGGCGGTGCACAATTGGCACAGAGGAAGTGACCGCTGATACACCGTCGAGAGCTCACAATGGGGCCCCAGCGCTGTTGGTAACAGGACATGGACGGGAGCTGCCTTCCAGCTCACCAGAGAGGAGGAACTGGTCTGACAAGAGGACCGCCGGTTACCCACCGGGGCCGGAACAAAAGTGGGTCCTTGCCTGACCCTGGCACTTACACAATCGAGATCCAGATAAGTTAAGAATGTAAAAGAAAAGGCTTGGTTTAACGCTTTTTTTAGAAGAACATATGGGAGGATATCCTTATGACCTCCCAATAAGGGAGCCTTTCGAAACCACGCTTAGAAAGGATGATCGTGGAAAAGATTAGTAAATACGACAAGTAAAATTTTAAAAAGTTGCTCAAATTCACCTTCAACAAACAAACCACAAACTGGATAAGACAATTCAATGCTTTACCAGACCAAGGATTATATCGAGGACACGTAAGCAATTCCTGTAATTCGATGAGAAAAAAAACGAGCAACCTACAATTTTGATACTAGAGAGGGATCCTCCCGTCCCCCAGGACAAAAGCCGAGTGTTACCGCTGGTGCTTTTTGGTGGTCTCCGCGTTTTATGCTAGGTGAAAGCTAAAGAAATACACTGGACAAGATCCCTCTTTCCTGAAGAAACATGTCCACTGCATTGAGGATGCTTGGAATGCAGGCAGCAAATTCCGATTGCGGCAAGGCTGCCGGTAAGTGAGTAGGAATGCTGACCGGGTTACAGGAGATAAGCAAAACTGGTTTGTAAATGGGAGAATGGGAATCCTCCTTTTCTGGAAGCCTCTAGAATCCTGTTGAAATTAATGGGATTAACATATGGGCGAAGGATTTTGAAAACAAAATCCTTTTTATCAATGGTGAGGCGGGGTCCCTTCCGGGTGAGGAGTTACTAGCTTCATTCTATTGTGAGTTAGATCTTAAAGACAAAGGACAAATAAGCACCTTGAAATCTCCAGGCAGTCCCAGGCCACAAGCTGAGATGGCCAGACACATGGGTGTTAAGTTCTGGGACAGAAGGGTGACCTTGGGTAGGTTGGGAATACTGAGCTTCAGGTTCCTGTCCTATAAGAGGGGACACTTTCCTCCCAGGAGATGTGACCAGTGTCACTTGGGTAGCCTAAAACCTGGCTCACAGTAGGACCTCAGCCAGGTTCCCTAGGCTTTTCCTCCCACCTCTGTTTTTGCTGCTCTGCTCCCCCCAAGTTTTTCCTTTTCTTCTTTTCATCAACATTGGCCCAAAAGTTTTCCAACATATTTGGATTTCCAAGCCCCAAACGGGGATGCAGGTAAACACATCAATCACCATGCTCACAGCCATTATGGTGATCACGGGTGGAAGGCACCACTCTGGAATTATAGGCTATGGTTGTGGTAAAAATTAACACCCAATAAAATAAACTGTCACAATAATGAAACTTGCTATGGTCCCAGCCAGCACTGTGCCCAGGGGCAGTGCTAATTACACGGCACACTTTCTCCGATCTAATCCACATTCCACCCCTCGAACCAGACACCGCTTTCGTTCAATGCATTTTGCCGATGAGGAACCTGAAGCTGGAGCCAGGTTGGTACCTTGCTCAAGGTCACCGGCTTTCGTGAGCAGGAACCGCGCATTTCCTGTAGGCCTGTGTGTCCTTTTGGCGCAGGGGTTGCGGGGAGCTTGGTGCCGCGGTTGGGAATGTGTCCCGGGACTGGCCTGCCCGGCGCAAGCCCACCGCCTGGCGGCTGCGGAGCCTCCTCCAGGGGCTGTGCGGCCACTCAGCGGTCCTTGCAGGTCAGAGCAGGTAACGGCTGCTTCCGAACATTTTGGCAAGGATTCTTTTTTATAAAATATATGTATTTTAAAAGATTTTATTTATTTATTTTTAGAGAGGGGGAAGGGAGGGAGAAAGACAGGGAGAGAAACATCCATGTGAGAGAGCAATATTCATAGTTTGCCCCTCGTATGTGAGTGACGGGGGACCCAACCCACCACCCCGGCAGGTGCCCTGACCGCGAATCCAACCGGAGACCTTTCGCTTCGTGGTAGGACGCCCAACCCACTGAGCCGCACTGGTCAGGACTGGCAAGGATCCCATCAGATAAAATACTTAAAAAGCTTAACGCGGTGCCCGGCACACAATTTGTGAGGATTATATGAGTTAATTCATGTAAAGTAGTTAGAGCCGCTGCTCCCTATGGGCTTGCGGTCCTTATTGCGGTTAGGGCCCGCGCCACTCTGGTTAGGCGGAGCCCCTACGCCTAGACCGTGTGCTGGGGTCGGACCAGCCGAGCAGATCCACCAGGATCTTAGAGCTTTGGAAAAACAAAAAAAACAAAGACCCCTTTCAGCCCGTAGATGTCTTGAGGGGGGAAAAATCAAATTTTACACACAAAAAAATCTGAATATCCACCCTCTTTTGAAAAGCTGGATCTGCTGGTCCTAGGCCCACATTCCTGGAGATGATAGTGACCTCTTTATAGCTGGCTCGCGTGGGTCCTCCTGTCAGCCTCAGGAGGGAAATGCCTGGTTCCCTACAGGGGTGTCAAACTCATTTTCACTGGGGGCCACATCAGCCTCGCGGTTGCCTTCAAAGGGCAGAATGTAATTTGAGGACCGTATACATGTAACTATTCCTGAACTAGGGGCAAGGAGCTTGGTGCTGCCCTGGGGTAGAAACAAGGGGCTGGGCTGGATACAACAAGGATGGAAGGCTGGATTCTGCCCGTGGGCCTTGTGTTCGCCACATGTGCTGTAGGTGGAGTTTGTGTCCCCCGGAGGAAGTGCTCCCGGAACAGAGATGAGGGAGGGTGTAGCTCCCCAGATCTGAGAAGGCTAAGGAAGCCTTCTAAGGGGTGGTCTTTCAGCAGGTTTCTTGTAAAGTTATGAGACATAGCATATGTACTAAAGAGCATAAAGTGGATATAGCTGGTTTAAAGAACGGTAAGAAAACGCACACCCGCTTCCTGTCCCACTGAGAACTTGGACATCAGCTAGTAACTCTGAGCCTAGGTACTGGGCATGGTCCCCGGACCAGCAATGTGGGCCTCCCCAGGTTGGGGGGGGGGCTTGTTGGAAATGCAGCATCTGTGGCCCCTCCAGGTCCTGTCGAACCAGGTAACTCCTGTGTGTATTAGAACTGGGAAGGGCTGCTTTTGAGGTCCCCCATGCAGCTCAGAGTTGTGCCCACCCCTCCCCCACACCAGAAGATTCTTTAACCTACTTATAGTTAGCTTTTCCACCTGTGTAGGTGTCTCTCCAAAATATTGTTCAGTTTCGAAAAACCGAGCCTGGCTGTTTAAAGAAGGACTATGCTTGCTGAGAGCTGAGTGCAGACCATGGCCTCTGGGGACAAGCTCAGTTCAGCTGCCCTGCCAGCTCCCCGGAAGGGGAGTCGGGTGAGAGCACCCCTGTGGGGCATTTGGAGGGGCCACTGTGTAACCTGGGTACACGCCCACCCTGTATTTTCTGCTTGCACGCTCAGTTGCAGACCAAAGCAGAACACTCCCGTGGGGTGAAATGAGCATCTCTGTTGGACTCGACCTGCTGGAGAGAGCAGGACGCCTGTCTGCTCATGGTCAAGAGCAGGTGTGAAGCAGGCCAGGCTCACCGAGTCAGAAGTGGGATCCTAGGGATGACACCCTCAGTAACCCTTGCTGCAGGCCTCAGGATGGAGGTTGTGTATCTGGCAAAGGGGACAGCCGGCCAGATTAGCGCCATGACACAAAATTTCGTGGTTTTTTCCCCACCCTTAAAATCCTTTTTCTGTAACTTGGTGGGATTTTTGAAAGGAGTGGAATTAAAAGTGTGTGTTCAGCTTGCCACCTAAACCTGGAGCTCTTTGGCCAGACCTTTGGATGACGAAGGCTGCTCAGAGGGTGTGGAGAAGCAGCATTCCTGCAGGGCTGGAGCCGAGGCAGGGAGAAAAGGGGTGTGCCCATCTCCGAGGGCCACGTGACAAAGGACCTCAGACTGGGCGGCTTAAGTCAACAGAAATGTGCCGTCTCCCAGCTCTGGAGGCGGGAAGTCTGAAATCGAGGTGTCAGCAAGGCCACTCTCCCCTGGGGATCCTAGGGCAGGGCCCTTCCTCGCCTCTCCCTGGCTTCTGCTGGTGGCCAGCCATCCTCGGCCTGCAGCTCTGGCACTCCAGCCTCTGTCTCTGTTGTCACATGGCCTCCTTCATCATGTGTCTGTGGGAAGGACACCAGCCACGGGACTGGGGCCACCCTACTCCAACATGACTTCATCTTCACCAGTTACATCTGCATAGACCGTGTTTCGGAAGAAGGTCACACTCAGGGGTTCTGGGTTAACGTGAATTCTGCTGGTGGGGAGGGTGGGTGACACTACTAGACCTACTATGGATGGTGTGGCTGGAACTCAGGGGGTGACAGGGAGAGGGTGGCAGGAGTTGCAGGTGGAGGGACGTGACCCCGTGCCTCACTAGTTGGACCTTGTTCTCTGCCCACAGCGGTTTTTAAACATGCCAGTGATATTGTCCCCACTGCAACACACCCTTACGTCTCTGTACTACTCTCTACACTTGACCTTAGCCAAAAGGCCAAGAAGCAGCCTGTACTTCTCTCCGCCTTGGGGGCTCACGTCAGCTCCTCTGCAGAGCCTGTCTGCCCTGCCATGAGGGGTTCGCAGCCTGGCCTCTACTCACTCCCTGGCCCTGACCTGCCCTGTGCTCACCTCGTCAGGCCCTATGGCTGCGTCCGTCTCTCTCCTCGCACGGGAGGCCTCTGGGGATGGGGCCATCTGCCATTCATTTCTGTCCCTCTGCTCCCGATGGGGCTGGTTGGGTACAGAGCGGATGGCGACAAGGGAAAGTGTCGTAAGTCTGGTCGCAGAGCCAGTGTCTGGATCAGTTGGGATTGTTTCCCAGAGAGGAATTTTCTTCTCTGCGTTTCATATGAGCGCAGTTTTTCCAGATTAAAGACTCTTTATAATCTCCCTCCAAAGTCCGACTTCCTTCTAAATGTGCTTCTCTCCCTCAGCAGCCAAAAGAAGGGTTGGCCACCCTCAGGGCCCACATGCCTCCGAGAATCAGAGTCCCGAGTCCCCGCCTGCCTGGCCAGCGGCCCCGCGTCCCTGCCGCCTGCTGCCGAGACCCCTCGGTCTGCAGCCCTCCTCTCTGACGACAGGCCTCGCGTTTCCGAGACACGGCACGATCATAAAATCAACTGTCTGCAGCCATTAGGTGCGTGCATGGTTAATGCCAAAACTGGCCTCCAAATTGACAGTTAATGAGGGAAAATGACGAGGGGGCGTGTTAACAGACGCGGGCTCAAGGTAATAAACAGGCCATTAAAGCCAAGTAGTAAACAGCTTGCCAAGGACCATTTATGAATTTATTTTTTTGAAGGGGAAAATGAACCAACGAAACTTGTCTCCCTCTGTGACTGAGTCCGGCTGCCAGTAGGAAAAGTGAGCGATTCCTGGGAAGGCAGAGATGGAGGGGCGACGGGGCCGTCCTTGGAGGCCCCCTTGGGTTGAGAGTGTAGGTGTGGGTGGGGTACAGGAGCGTGGCCCCGATGGACAGGACTTTGGTCCCAACTGTCCCACACAGCCGTGGAGCTTAATGGCATCAGAATCCTGGCACCGATCACGGCTCTGCTCTTGGACGCCGGGACCTGAAAGAAGTCACCTGATTTCTCAGGCCTCAGTTTTCCCACCGGAAACATGAGGATGGGCTCCATCATCTCTTCGAGGCCTTGACCTGAGCCAAGTAGTGCTTCCCTGCTTCGTGTCCTTCCTGGACCCTCAGCATGCGACTTTGTTTGGGATCAGGGGCGTCGCAGATGTAATTAGTTAAGAGGACGTCATACCGGAGCAAGATGGGTCCCTGACCCGCTATGACTGGTGTCCTTACCAGAAGAGAAGACACCGTGGCATCCTGTCCCGGCCCTGGCTGGGCGGGGGACGCTCTGCTCTCAGGAGCCCCCACCTGGGGGTGCCGAGAGGCGCCAGCTGCACCTTCTTACTCCTGCTCTTCTTTGTCACCCTTCCAGCCCCTGATCCCAGTGAGAGCCGTGAGCAGACAGTTAAACTCTGGGCTCTCTGGCTTCAGGGGGCTTCTTGGCTCAACAGCCAACCTGTGGCTTCTGTGAGTTCCAGAAGCTGCAGAAGCCACTGGCCCTCCTTTATCAGGTGTGGACCATCACCGTAGCATAAACCCGCCCGTGTTCTGTGAGGGTAAATGAGATCATCTGGCAGAAAGCGTGTAGCACAGCCCCTGGCACCAAGGACATGCATCAGGGACCCCCATGTGACAGCCAGGCCCCCCGACCCCCCACCCCTAAGCACAGGCTCTGGGAGGCAGACAGGCCCTAGCTGGGTGGCTTTTCATTAGTGATTAGGCTCAGTTTGCACAGCTGTAAGATGGGAATAATGCTTATTTTCATAAATATCATTGGGAATATTAAATTAAGTCAGACCCTTAACAAGGTGCCCGTGGGGATTTACACTCACTCCTTCCCCTCCCTCCACACTGTGGTCAGGGGCTGCCTTCCCTGCCACTGAGGACATCGGGTCCCAGCCAGAAGAGCGGGGCCCCCGGGGTGTTTCACCACCGACACCTGGAGGCTGCCCCGTCTCTTTCTGGAAACACACGCAGGCCTAGATTTTAGGGCATTACCTAAAGATAATGGCACCCAACTTCCCAGTCTTACGAAGGGAAGCCTGAGACCCGGATAGGACCGTGACCCACCCCAAAAGGCCAGAGCCCAGGCCCCCAGGCTCTCCTCTGTCCCTTACACTTTTCTGCCGGTTCATTCAGTAAGTGTGGGGGGTCCCTGCAGAGCCCCGCACTGTGTGAGGGGCCAGCACGGTGCCGACCACTGCGGGGCTGACTGATGGCTCTCAAAGGGACACGTGTGAGTTCTGCGGGTGTATCTTTGGAAAAGCTTCTTTGTAGATGTAATTACATTAAGAATCTCAAAATGTGACTCTCCCGGGTTATCCAGGTGGACCCTAAGTCCGGTGCACTTTCGAGAGACAGAAGAGGAGGGAGAAGAGAAGGCCACGTGGGGATGGAAGCAGGGATTGGAGACAGGTGCCCTTAGCATCCTGTTTCGCAGGTAAGAAAACTGAGGCGCAGAGAGGGCAGGAGGAGGTGGGACTGGGAAGCACCTGTGTTTGCCTCCGGCCCATGCTCTTGACCTCAATGCTGGGCTGCCAAACACTAGAAACCAGTCAGCACTTTCTCTATGGTTCTGCCATCAAGCCGGCCTTTTGTAGAGACCCTGCCCAGCCCAGCAGCTCTGGAGAAGCCAGGCCAGTGGGGAATAATAATAATAATAATAGCAGCAAGAAACATTTACTGAGCATCTCCCTGTGCTAGCACTCTGCGAACACGTCCATAGTCCTATGACTATTGTTATCCCATTTCACAGATGGGAAAATGGAGGTTTCCAATGTAGGCAGTTTGGCCAGACTTCCTGGTCTCAAGTTGTGCTTCAGGCTGATCTGAGAGGGGGCCAGGCCACTGGCTGGAGCATCTGCGCGTGGCTCCCGTGTGACGTCCAGCTCTGACGTCTTCTGACGTCACGGCTCTGAGCTCTCGGCACGGTGCAGAAAGATCGTCTGTCACTTGTTTGCTTCCACACACGCTGGTAGAAGACTCGTCAGATATCTGCCCCCTGAGGAGACGCTGAGCTCTCTGGGGTCAGGATGTGTCCCTGGCCCCAGCGTCTGCCTGGTAATGACCTCAAAGCAGCGGTTGCAGCGTAAATGTGTGGAGGCGACGGACACCCACGGAGGAAGGCCTCCTGAAGCAAATACCCCCATTTCTGGGCCTGATATATGTGAATGGAAATGATACTTAATTGGCTAAAACCAGAGCCGTCAGCACCTAATCAGGGAGCCTGAAAATGGATCCTCGGCACCTCCTGCGTCTGCCCGGGAACAACGGTGCAGGCGCCCTGGGAGACCTGGGCTGTTGGAAATGTCGGCGGGCGTCTGTCCGTCTGTCTGGGGAGCACCTGGAGGTTTGGGTTTTCAATCAGGAGAGTCCGCAGTGATGGAGAAGGCTCGGGGTGCTAGGAAGCCCGAGTTTCCTGTAAAGCTGACCGCCCCATTTGTTTCTGTGGCCTGAGTAACTGTCACCATGGTTCCCTTGGGTCCCTCACGTTCGAGTGTGCAAAGCACCTTCACGTTCACAAAGTCCTCCCTATGTGCTGGGAGGGGTCAGGCGGGACGGTCACCCCAGTGGTATGGACAAGGGAACTGGGGGTCACTCAGGCAGCTTGGTCATGGACAGACACACATCTGCCTCCTCGAAAGGCGATCTTCAGAGTCTCATTTTTCACATGCAGGCGAGTCCTTCCTACCAGTGGGGTGGGGTTGTCAGAACCTGCCTTCCACCCATTGTAGACGTCATGCTTGGGACCCCTTCTCACCACTCGCACCCTTCTTGGTTGCTGCTGCTGTCCTGACTCCTGGGTACCTGTGTCACTTGTCAGGCTCTCTGCATGATGAGATGCCAGCCCCATGTCTGCCCTCCTTCCCAGCACTTGTCCCTGGGGAGCTCCGCTCAGCATCACCATCCCCTGACCCTGTAGGCTGGGTAGGGTGACCTTCACGGCCAGATTCCAGAACCTTCTCCTGGAGTCTGAAGGTGGAGGTGGACTTTGCTTTGACAGAGATTGAGGACTACGTAGAACCAGATGGCAGACACCGGGGATGTCACTGAAGACAGTGGGATGGAGGAACAGAAGACGGAGGCGGAGCAGTGCTGGGGGAACCCCCAAGGGGTGGTGAGGCACCCCAGGGCTAGCAACAGAGGGGGGCTGTTGCTACCGCCAGCTCTGAAGGGACAAGTGGGGGTGCTCTGAGAGAAGGCTGCCCCAGCCTTGACCAGCTGCCACGACCCTGACCAGCTGCCGCCCAGCACGGAGGAAACTGAGCAGCAAACAGCGCCCTTGCTCTCCTCACTCCTGGTCCCTTACACCTGCCCCGTAGGCCGAACCCAACAGGAAGCCAGAAGGGGAGGAGCCAGGGTGCGGTGCCCCATGCAGGGCAGCCTTGGTGGGAGAAGGGTGGAGGAGGGGAGGGGAGTGATCTGGGAGGCAGGTGGAGAAAATGCAATCTGTGGGCTTCCGGGAAAGCGGAGAGGTCCATGCTGGCCTGGCCATCGGATCCCCGCCAGGGGTGGTTTTGAGTTTCAAAATTCAGACCCCTTGCCTCTCCCCCACCTCTGGGGTTCTAGTTTAGTAGGGCTGGGGTGTGTCTCCAGAATCTGCTTTTCAAACAGTGCTCTGGGCGGCTTTTCAGAGCAAACTCAGCGCCACCCCAGTGTTCTTCTGGGCAGCGGTGTTCTTGGGCCACTGGGAGGTTGAGCTCCGGTCTCGTCCTGGTTTCACTGTGCACCCTTGGGCCAATCACTGGGCCTCAGCTTCCCCATCAGTAAACACAGGGGTCTGGAGGCTTCCGATCTGAATGGATTGTGCTACATTGCTAGCCATGCAGCCAGCCTGCTAACCCTTCCCTGAGCCCCAGGGACAGGGGAGGGAGGAGGGGGTTGCTGTGGAGGTGACGGGCCAGGCCCTCAGCTCCTGACACCCCCCAGCTCTTCAAAGTCAACAAAGGCCAAGAGAGATCAAGTCACCTGCCTGCAAGTGCACAGCTGCCCTCTGTGTGCATTGGTCTATGGACTGAGGATACGTTCTCCTGACGTGAGTGGAGGTCACCAGCACTGGGGACCCCGGTCGATGCGGGGAGGCTGGAGGGAGGGATGGGTTCACATGGATTCGTGATGCATCCACACCCCACCATCAGGCCTCCATGGCCAACGGGTACAGGCAGGGCGATGGATGAGCCGCAGCCCAGACGCCTTGGGGAGCCTTGCCTGTCCCCTGTACTTTGGTTGGGAGCACCCAGGAGGCAAGATGTGCTGCAGCCTGTCCCCAAAGGTGACTGTGCTCTCTGGAGGCTGGCACGCCCACTTCCCTAAGTAATCCCTGTGAGGCCAGATGAAGAGGAGCGCTCTCATTCACGGGGGCCCCCGGCCCTTGGATGGGAGCGCAGGGCTGGCCCATTCTTTCTGCCACAGACTGTCATGGGTCTTATACACCTTTTGTCCTGAGAGCCCAGCACACACCTAGAACCCAGTAGACCTGGCCAGTAGGCGAACACGAGGTATACTTGAACTCTTCTGTGTATTGCCAGCCCTTGAGAAAGAGCTGTGTGTTATTTTCCTGACCTTGAATCAAACGCACAACCAAGTCCACATACCTGCCCAGCTGCCCAGTGGACACGCAGCCGCCACGTTGCAGCAGCTCTCAGGCATCCTCCCGTTGTTGAGAAGGGCAGCGGCTGAGGTACAGGAGCTCCCCCCAGAACCAGGTGCAGGGGAAGGGATCTGCCATCGCAGGGTCTATTGTTCCTCCTGCTATATTACTGCTGATAGCAGTCATCACGTACAAGGGCTCAGGGAGCTTAGGGGACTTGCCCGCGCTCGCTCAGCTGCTGAGCAGCCCCATCCTTCCCGGCGTCTCCCACGTTAGGCACTGCTGGCCCCCCCACCCCACCCCTGGGCTCCTCTGCCGTCTCCTGAGAAGACGTCATCTCTCTGTGTCTCCAGCTCCTGGTAATGTTCCTTCTCAGTCTTCTTCTCTGGCTCTGGGGTATCTTCTACCTCTAGCTGCGGGCACTCTGAGGAGTCGAGGACCACCCCGTACTCTGGGCACCGCACCATCTTGCAGACTGGAGTGGCCCTAGTTGGCCCTGAACTTGCAGCTGCCTCTGGGCCACACCCTTGGAAGGATCCACCATCCTTGCAAATTTGTTATCCTCCCCCTGAAATCTGTCTCCTTCTTCACTTTCCAGACAGTGCCATCAGCTAAAGACGCCCCTCCCTTTACTCAGGGCACAGGGTACAGGCGGAGCCAGGACCCGCACCCAGGCTGGTCTGAGTCCAGGGCTCACGCACTCAAGCCTTCATCGCTCCTTGAGAGGGACGAACACATCATTGTGAGAATACCAGCGTTTTTTTTTAAACAACAATTCTTTGTGTTTATTTTATTTCTTCTTGGAAGACTTTCCATCACTTGGCCGCACATCTCTTGGCTCCCCCTATAATGATGCCGCGGTGTCCCCACCAACGTCCTCAGAGGCCACTACAAAAAGAAGCCTCGTATCTGAAGCGCAGCACTGAGTCACGCAGCACTTGCACCCTGGCATTACGCTGAGTCACGCCGGGTTTTATGTTTCCAAAGCACTGAGAAGCTCCCCAGTTGGCATTTCTCACCCGCAAGGACACTCAGAGGCTCCAGGCTGTGGGCCGCCCTGCACTCATACACTCCCCAAGCAGTTATGTAGTTAGTCCTCAGACCCTGTTCTAGGCTCTGTGGGGGCAGCAGGAACTGAGACAGTGAGTCCCTGCCCTCCTAGGGCTGACATACTGGGGGAGGAACCCTGAGTACAAGGAAAGGTCATTTCAGAGTGTGACAGCTTCAACAAGAACATGACCTAGGTGATGCAATGTTGACGGTGGGAAGCAACGTCAGCTGGAGCGGTTGGGGAAGGCTTCCTTCAGGAGGGGACACCCACAGGGCGAAAAGGAGTAGCCCACAAGAGGAGATGGGAGGGGGGCGAGCACAAAGGCCCTGGGGAGGCCAGTGTTGCTGGAGCGGAGTGGACGAGCGGAGTGGGGCGGGGGCCAGAAGTGGGGTCCAGGGGCGGCCAGGACTTAGGTGCCTCTGGGCCTTGGAGGCCAGGTTAAGCAGTTGAAATCTCATTCTGGGTGAATGGGCATCCATCTTACTGGGTGTGCCATGGATGCAAAGCTCCACCCCCTCTTTACCAGAGCCGTTTCTCGGGGTTGCGCCTGCCGTGAGTAAGCCTGAGACGAAGTCGGTCCCCTCCCTGAAATAAAGCCAACTTATTTCCTGCTTGCTATAAAACGGGGCGTTCCCCAAACTCGGAGCTTCTCTACTGCCATGCAAACCCTCCCCCACTCTCGTTCAAGCATTCACCTAGGCCCATCCGTGTTGCCTCTGTGTGAACTGGGACCAAGGGACCCTTGGTGAGCATGCTGACTCTCTGCCTGCTGCTTTTTCTGTCCATGACAAAGTCTTTTGTCTCTGACCCAGGAGTCTCATGTCTTCTGTCAGCATCCAGGAAACCAGCATTTTCATTCGTCAGCTTTCAAGTCAGGTGGAATCTCACAGGATGGCTTGTGGCAGGTGGGAGGGCAGGGCACGCGTGTATGGAGAGGGAGCAGAAGGGGGCCCTTGCAGTGGTCCAGGCGGAAGGTGATGGCAGGTCAGCCGAGCAGCCGATGGTGGAAATGCCGTCCGTGGGCTGCTGTGGGATTTATTCTGGGGGCGGAGTTGCTGGGTCCCACTGAAGGCTGTAGGCGATGAAAGAGGAGAGCAGTTAAGGGGCACCCTGGGCCATGTGGCCCGAGGGGCTTTGTGTCAGTGGTGCGCTTCAGTGGGATGGGGGGGACTGGTGGAGGACAGTTTGACGAGCTCCAGTTCAGCCCCCTTCAGTCGGAGACCCTGTGAGACATCCAGTGAGGTCGGAGTGGCTGGAGTTCAGGCCGAGGCCCGGGCCGGACTCGGGGACTCAGGAATTACCAGCATGGGGTGGCATGGAAAGCCGCAGGATGGCATGGTGGTTCTCCCAGCCAGGAGTTGA
>PVKM010026124.1:0-19542 GCA_004027735.1 Carollia perspicillata | reverse complement strand
AAAAAAAAAAGCCATTGTGTGACGTTTCTGGAGGCCAGGACAGAGAGAATGGAGGCTGACAGATTTCAGAGAGAAGAAGCCGTCGGCTGCCTCTCCCTCGCTGACCAGCCCATCAGACTGGAGAGCACTTTATGCCCTGACCCTCAAGGTGGCAGCCTCAGATGAAGTCAGGACTTGTTCTGGGCAGGTACTGAGGGCAACGGTGCATGCAGGCTCCCTCGCAACTGCCCACACCCCCGGGGAGCCATCGAGGGGAGACTAGGAAAGAGTGACACCGAAAGGACCTGAGGAAGTTTCCACATGACACTTCACTGGGCTGAACATAAAACATAAGTTTTAGACTAAACTAAAAAAACCCAGCAGCTCACATTCATGTGAAAACGAGACCTAACCCCCGGGCCTACACAGTGCACTCTGTGTCAGGAGAGGTCGTTACCTCTATGTAGGCAGTCCGGGATCCTTTGTCCTGGGCCGACGGATGCCAGTCCTTGGGGGGCTTAGTCAGATGCTTCCCATCGATCACCAGCCAGGTGAGGGGGGGCCAGCCTGTGAGGGGGCCGCCAGGGGACACAGCACAGGTGAGTGTCAGAGGAACAGATGTCTCAGGCTCCTTTAATTCTTACTCAATTCATCTTAAACAGCAGAGGTCTAGACCCTGAACCAGGTAAGAAGCAAGATTCACCAAGGCCTCAATCAAAGACTTTACCTTTGCTGAAGACACGTTAGCCTCTGTAAGTTTAACTGCCAGAAAGGTACCAGAGGACACAGTTTAACACAGAACGCCCAGAACGCAGACTCCCCTCGCCCCAGGGGCCCACCTTTGAAAGCCGCCACCTCTCCTGTCTGTGCCTTGGGTAGGCCTTTCTGACAAGCGTCCGTGGTCAGGGCCAGGGCCACGCCACAGCTGCCCAGCAGAAACCCGACCTGCTGGCTGCCAGCGTCCTGCACAAGACAGAGTGAGCGGGGAGTGAGGCAGCACAGGGTCTTCACCATGCAGGCCCACACATAGGACGCAGAGTGGTTCTCCCCACCCCTCGTCAACTCCTGAAGCAACTCAATTCTAAACAGCAGCGATTTTCAACATGTGGACCACAAGAATTACAAAACATGCAGTACCTGACAATGCAGCCAGGGGCACGGACCTCACTTAAATGGCCAAATTAAAAAATGACAACAGCCAATACAGCAATAGCTGCCTGGTGTGAGTGACTCAAAAGTATACCTACTTTTTTGTCAGATTGGCAAAAAATGCATTTTTTGGTGTGCTACAGAATTTCAGTAATTAGTTTTTATGTGCCATGAGAAGAAAAAGGTTGAAAACTGCTGCTATATGCTGTATTTTCATGAAAATAAAATACAACTGTTTTTAAATTTAAAAGATACGTATTTTTTTGCAGCAAAATATAAAGTTCAGATAATGAACTAGTTTCTCAAAGTTTTTTCTTGCAAATGACAGCAGTATTTTAATAAACTCCAAAAATAATGACCTTTCCACTGGATTTGTATTTGAAATTTACAGGTTAATCTGAGGAGGCCTGACTTGAACAACACTAATTATTCCCACACAGAAATGCACATTTCCTCTTAGATTATTTTTTATCTATGTCCCTTAGTGAAATGTTATCATTTTCTTCTCACAAATCTGACAAATCTCTAGTTTTTCCCTAGGAATCCTTGTATCCAAGTATCTGTGGAAATATACTGTGCTTATTTGTAGACTTTGCTTTTGAGATTCTTGAATATTTGTTGATGACAATGCTCATGTTAGCAACTGCCTGAATACTAGGTTATAATAGAGAACTCTGATTTTTCTAAAATGCATGCTTAGTCTACTCCTAAAATAATTTTTCAAAAGGTTAATAACCTTTATAGGTAAAATGTTAATAGTAACCTAGACCAAGAGAAGACAGCCCCACCCCACCCCCACGTCATCGTCGGTCAGTAACGAAAGCTGCCTGCTGGGTGGACAAACACAGACGCAAGGATGGTGCCATCCCATCCATTCAGTGAGCTGTGATGCATCGCTGTAATGATCTGTCCCCAAGAAATGAAACTTACTACCAATAAACATATGGTTTTGAAAAAAGTAACAAATTATATTTATCAGAGAAAAAAATGCTCAAACAGGTGCTATAACAGTTGGATTTACAGCTGTCCTAAGTGGCCTTTCTCACCAATAAATTACATTAAAAAAGAGTATCTGGCCCCTGGTTAGCGTAGCTCAGTGGATTGAGCACGGACCCGGGAACCAAACAACCACGGTTCGATTCCCAGTCAGGGCACATGCCTGCGTTGCAGGCCAGTTCCCAGCAGGGGTTGCAGGAGAGGCAACCATACACTGATATTTCTCTACCTCTCTCCTTCCTTTTTCCCTCTAAAGATAAATAAATAAAATCTTTAAAAAAAAAAGAGTATCTGTACACAAAATTATATCTACTGACCTCTCCCTAGAATGAAGAGGAAGGCACCCCAGAACTGCCGTGTCAGCTCCATAATAAAACCCCATGGAACCCGAACCCATGGTGGAGGCCAAGCTTGTTACCTTTCTTGTTAGTGGCACTTCTATGGGGACAGGAACCAGCTCTGCCAGGAGACACCCGTAAAATGCAACCATGAACATCACAGGGTCACTGTTCGGAAACACCAGCGCCACCTACGCAGCACAAAGAACAGCCATGGACTCAACGGGAGAATGCCTACACCATCTCCACTTTCAGAGTGTCTGCTGGTTAGATGAGATTGAGACAGTTAGGTTATTTTATAACCTTGGGGTTAACTCCTGGTCCTTAAACTTCCTCAACCATCTAACCTTTAATAAACCGTTTTTATGGTGCGGTCTTTACTCCACACACAACAAAACAACTTTCTGAATGTAAAGACAGCCCAGCACAGGTCTGGCTGTGCCTACCCGCTCTGACCATAGGGGCAGCAGCATCTCAGGGACCGACCAACCCCACTATCAATCAGCCCAGGTGAAAAATACCTGTATCAACATGAAACGTGACGGAGAAGTCAAATTATATCTAAAACAGCTTCCAAAAGAAAAGATCCTAACACCAAAGTTTTAGTTGAGCAGATCTCCACAGGGAAGGGTGGTGGGCAGAGACCCTCAGTTGAGACCCCTAGAGTCGCTCCCTCCCTCCGAGTCCCTCTTCCTACCTGGTCACCATGCTGCTATTGTTTAAATTATATGTTCTGTTTTTATCTATCTTGCACTTTTATCAAAAGTTTTTAAACATCAAATTTAAAATGACCCAAAAAAGTACCAACGAAAAACAATACCCACCCCAGGCTTTACCCTTCTTCATTCCCCAAGGCAAACTGTTTTAAAATATTTTACATCTTCCTATGCTACTTATTTTCATATTTTCAAATATTATGCTTACCCTGCTATGTTTCATCTTTTGAAAATTTCAGGCACTAATTTTATTTCCTGTTATTACAGACGAGTATTCAACCTTCCTCCCCACCCTTTCTCTTCTCCCATCATCCCAATTTCCATTTCTTTTAATAATCTGGTTAAATGAAAAGCTATTTGAGGAATAAGATTTTTGTAAGTTCCAAATAGTGTAGCAAGTGTGCTTGAAACCATAGTGATAAATCAGATTATTTGAGTAGACTATTAACAAAGGCCTCTGAACACAAAACAATGGATAACTAATAACTGCCACCACACAAGGCAAAATTTCAGCTGTATCCGTATTTATTCTGTAAACCTAATCAAGTTCTAACAAGTCTGCTGAAAAGGGCAAAGGTCTCCTTCTGTGGTGGAGTGAATAGTGACTGTCCCAGAGCTGTGACCGTGGCCTTGGGCCCAGATATTTGGTGCAGAGAGTCTGTCATTAAAGAGTTGTGTTTGTCCACTTGTACAAAGCGTGTTATTGACACACAGGAGGATAAGTCTGTCACCCATCTCTGCTAAGTAACTATCTGTGACCATGTCAATTTTTATAATTAATTACATGGATTCTCCAGCAAATCAAGAGAATCTGAAAAAGTTAAAAATAAAAAAAAAGAAAATCTGGAATTTGTTGTCCTTGCAAGAATTTTCTTTAAGAAAAATAAATTAGTTATTCTTATACTCATTTTAGAGTACAACATAAATCAGGGATTCTTTCAGACTCTCCTTAAGGCACCATCATGAAGTAGCACTGGTCACACAGTTCGCACTCTCTCGGCCAGGTACGGATCTCCTTTCTTTCCGGTGGTGTCAGCTACCAGCATTCCCACTGGCGCCGCCCTCTATGCAGGCACTGGCCAATGCGCTCTGAAATACCCCACCACATATGTAAGTATCTATCAACAGTATTTTCAAATAACTAACCAGTCAAGTGAACTCAGGAGTTTTAGCAGCTGTAGACCAGCCCCACGCCCACTCAGAACCCTCTGTGACCCTAGTCCTGGCTAGCCTGCCCCTGGTTGGCTGCTAGCAGTAACCCAGGGACTGCCCTGTGGCCCTCTTGTTGGAGTCCTACTCACTCTTTCGGCTGAAGCACATCCTCTAGGAACTTTCCAAGAAAGTGTGCTTGGGAGTCTAGTATTTTTTGAGTCCTGTGTATCTGAAAAAGGTTACCCCATCCTTACATTTGCTGAACCTTTAGGAATTGAACTGTAGGTTAAAATGAGAACCCCTCTGAACTTCTGAAGTGCCATGCTGTCTTCTCCAGTCTGACCACTGACCCCCCACCCCGCACACATCCTGCTGTCCCGCACAGCTCTGTACCCTGACCTTGTGTGGTAACGTTATTACATGCTCACGTGGATTTTGTGGGGCTACTATGTTCACTGCAGGTCCTTGCACTTTGAAGTGTATGCTCTTCAGCTCCCAAACACTGTCTTGCATTATTATCATCACTGAAAATTGTCTACACTCTATCTCCTTTCTCTTCTGGAACTGCTGTTAGTCAGATGTTGGGCCTTCTTGGTCAATTCTAATTTTTGCACTATTTTCCCTTTCATCGCTTGGTCTTTCCTACTAGCATATTTTTCTTGATTTACTTTTCTTCATCATAGACTTTAAGAATATTAATAGTAATTTTCTGAACATTACTTTTCTGTATCTAGCTTTTCTCCAAGTTTCCTCTTCCTCTCAACCTCCCTTCCCCTTTCCTTTTTCTTTCATTTCTTTGCCCTGAAACTCTGTCAGGTTTGTCAACTTACAGTTTCACTGTTGAGTGATCTGACCCTAGGAAACTTTCTTCACTAAGGGATTTCACTGGTATATTGATTTCTCACCATGTTCTCCAGTTTTCCATCCTCTAACTTCCTGTATACCCGGGTGCCTCAAGTCTGGCTCACTTTCTGAGAACAATGCTGTGCAACAGAACTTTCTATGATGATGAAAATGTTCTGTTTACGAGCTGTCAAGTATGGTAGCCACATGTGCCTACTGGGCCATTGCAATGTGGCTCCTGTGACTAGGGAACTACATTTTTCATTTTACTAATTTTGATTGATTTAAGTAGCCCCATGAGGCTACTGGGGCAGTGCAGGACAAGGAACTAAGCTGCCAACCTCCTCTGCATTGTATTTGGGCAGGTAGGTAAGAGGGACTAGGGGAGCAGATGGATACAGAGCACACAGAATTTCAAAGGAAGGTCGTTTCCTCATAAAACTTAAGCTTTGGAAACTGAACGTTAATATAATATTAATATTTTTATTAAAATCAACATATATGAAGTCAAAGATAAAAGAAGTTTAAAAATCAGTGGATAAGCGATGAGAACAAAAAGAACCACCATTTCATCTACTTCATCGTAACCTTTTCCCATATTCAATATTTGTTCACACTGACTTTAAATCCCTTATGTTAATGCTAGAAGTCTAACTGGCTGATAAAACACTGATTTCAACGCAACAAATTTTTAGAGTCTCTGTTTTTGTTCATTCCAATAAAGTCACATTCCAGTTACTTACTCTGTCTCCAGGTTTAAGGAGTGGCTCATTCTTACTAGTCAGTTTATTAAGGAGAGTATACGCCAGTTTTAAACTTCGACTCCAAAGTTTGCCTAAAATAAAACAAAAACACTAAGCAATGTGACATTTAAACTAATAATTAACATTTTAATATAACAATTATAATACCCCATAATGTGCCATTATTCAATCAATGAAAATTCAGGTAGTTTCCAAGTGATAATAACTATTTTGCACAATGCTGTCATGAACTTCACAGTTTTCTCTTAAAGACAACTTATAGACTTACATTTCTAACACCAAAATAATACCGGATTTCATTACAGAAAATTCAGAATATATGAAAGCCAGCAGAAGAAAATGTAGCATTCTTTGTTATGTATGTGTACATGTAACACACATATACACACACACACACACATACATATACACATGTATGTGGAATTTTCAAGAAATGAGATCATACTCCAGCCTTTCTTCAATCAACATTGCGCTATGAATGCATTTTCCAAATTACATCCCTTATAATTCATATAACCTTCACAACGATCCATGAGGTGGCTCCTGTCTTCGTCTCCACTTGTCACTCCAGACAGGACTGGCAGGGAGACGTTAGGAACCGCCCAGAGCCATGGCTGCTGGGGTGGTGCGTCCAGATCCTGGGGATCCAGACCCCCTCAGCCCTGGGAGGCCCTGCCCAACACACCTCCCCTCCTGGCAGGCAGCCTCGGCTGCACCAGCAGCCAGCACTAGTGAATGCTCACAAAGACGAGCGGCCCTGCGGAGGATGAGGGAAGAGACCGAGGAAAAGTAAACAGGGTTGCAGGGGCCTGGGCCGGCAGGCAGAGGCAGCGGTGGTAACGGGGCAGAAGAGAGAGAGACCGGAGTCCATCCCCAACAACTGGAGCAGCCTTGACCTTTACCCTGCGAAGAATACCTAACGAGTAACGCCAGCACCCTGATCCAGCCCCTCTGGAGTTCCTCTCACACAACCACATGCAGTCTGAGCAGCCATGCCCTGTGCATAAATGCTCAAATTTAATGCTAAATGCAGGTAAAACACTGAAATAAGTGTACTGTGGGTCTGGAGACACTGATGAGAAAAAAATATGCAACTCACAACATGCTGTTGCTTTTGTCTATATGAATGGTCAACTTAAGATCTTAATAATTTTAACCCTGGCTGGTGTAGCTCAGTGGATTGAGCGCGGGCCTGTGAACCAAAGGATTGTGGCTCGATTCCCAGTCAGGGCACCTGCCTGGGTTGCAGGCCAGTTCCCAGCAGGGGATGCACGAGAAGCAACCATACACTGATATTTCTCTCCCTCTCTCCTTCCCTTCCCCTCTAAAGATAAATAAAAATAAAATCTTAAAAAAGATCTTAATAATTTTAATGCATACAGATTTCTAGACTGAATCTAGCTATAATAAACTTTTAAAAAATGCATCTTGACCAAGTTAGTTTTATCCCAAAAAGCAGAGGTTTAACATAAAATCAACATAATTCACATTAACAAAATAAAGGTGAAATAAACAATTTAATAATCATTCAAGATTTTTAAAATCCTTCTTAAGTTTAGAATGAAAGGAAACTTCCTTAATGCAATTTTTAAAGGCCATCTTTAAAATTCCCATCAGAGCACTGGCTGGTGTGGCTCACTGGATCGAGTGCCAGCCTGAGAACCAAAAGGTTGCTGGTTTGACTCCCAGTCAGGGCACATGTCTAGGTGGCAGGCCAGGTCCTTAGTTGGGGGCGGGGGGCACACAAGAGGCACTTGATTGATGTATCTCTCGCACATCAATGTTTCTCTCTCTCTCCCCCTCTCTCTAAAAATAAATAAAATCTTTTTAAAAATCCCATCAGAGATATCATAATTAATGGTGAGATACTGAAAGCTTCCCCTATGAAAGCAGAAGCCAGTGAATAACCTCTGCCATTTCCCTCAAAGTCTTAGCCAGTGCAATTTGGGGCGGGGTCCATAAAACAACTGGGAACAAATAAAACTGTCCCCATCTGCAGATGACATGACAATGTGCCTTGTGGACTGAAAGTAGCAAGGCTTCCGGATATAACGACAATACACAAATACTGTTTCACTTCTACATACCAGTAACAAGTAATAAGTTAAAAATGTAAATAACACTACTAACAACAAGATTAAAATACATATGCCCAACACCTAAGGATAAGTGTTACAAAAAGCATGCGGTCTTCCCACAGAAGACGATAAAACACTGCTGGCACAGAGTGGGAAGGATACATGGTATCTGTGTGCTGGCAAAGCTGTTACTACTCCTCAAAGTTTTCAAAGCAACGATAACCCAAATCTCAAAAGGTACGTCTGTGGCACTTGACAAACACTGACGAAAACACACAGGCGCGGACAGCCAAGACACTGCTGGAGAAGGAAACAAGACAGAAGACTTCCTCCTCAGATGTCAAGACATTGTAAAGCTGCAGTAATTAAGACGGCATGGTGTTGGCCTAAGGATGGAATAAAAAATCAATGGGATAAAACAAAGAACTACAGTACAGCTCACCTCTGTGCGCCCAACTCCCTGTACGACACAGTGGCAACGCGGAACAACGTAGCACCATGGACATGAGAATGGGACAACCAGCTACCTTTCTCGAAAACCCGGCACCCACCTCCCACACGCCACACACAACCACCAATCCCAGTGGACAGCAGATGTAGCTGTGCACAGCAAAACAACCGTGCTTTCCCCACATAGAAGAAGAGCTTCATGACCTTGGCCTTGCATACGAAGCATGAGCCAAAAGAGCAAGGAAGGAAGGTGAAGTTGGACAGAGCTTCTATTCACTAAGCTGCCATTCGGGGTAAATGTCCAAGTCCCACAGGAGGAGACCCTTGCAGCACACGGCGCTGGCAAGACTAATAGCCAGAACACATAACAATTCCTGCAAATAACCCTACACAAAAAATGTGCAGCCCCAGCCAGCGGCTCCGTTTGCTGGAAGGCCATCCTGTGCACCAAAAGGCTGTGGGCTTGATCGCCAGTCAGGGCACATACCTAGGTAGTGAGTTAGATCCCTGGCTGGGACATGTACCAGAGGCAACCGATGAATGTTTTCCTCTCAAATCAATACCTATATTCTCAGGTGAGGATAAAAAAGATGTGTAGAAGATTCCCTAGTAATTAAAAAGAGAGAAAACCAAAAATTAAAAGAACAGGAAAAGACCTCAACATACTTAATCATCAGGAAAACACAAATTGACACCACCATTAAATACCACCATATTCTCACCAGCTTAGCTAAAATTAATAACCCTGACAATGACGGGGATCAGGTGGGGCTCACACCGTGATCAGGTAAGCCTGAACTGGCAGAATCTGGCATTATCTGATACATACGAACATAAGCTCAGTCTCAGACCTGGCACTTCCCATCCCAAGTTCATGCCCAACAGAAGTGCATGCTCTGTGCTAGGTGGCACACACTGGAACGCTCCCAGCAGCAGTGGAACCGCCAACAATGGGAATGACCCCATGTCTACTGGCAGCACATGGACACGCAGATTCTGAAATGTTTCTTTTTCAACAGAAGTGAATGAGTAATAGCTGTACACAATAACATGGGTGGGTCTTAAAAGCATAAAGTAAGAGACTGTGTTTCCAAGCAGGAGAGAGGTCTGGCGGCAGACCAACACTCCCACCTAAAATCATTTCAAAACTGGGTAAAATGCACATACTATCTGGTGGAGGCAGCAAAGGCAACCAGAGGAGTTAAGGCTCCAAAGAGAAAACCTTTGGGGAGAGAAGCTGACCTTCTACTGCGGGCGCCTGCAGGAGGAGGAGCGTCTCCGAGCCCCATGCTTGCAGAGCTGTTGCAGGAGCACAGAGGACACAGCAGAGTCTTCAGCAGAGACTGGGAGCCTCAAGAGCACAGCCAACTCCCTCCTAGAAAATCTGCGGGACCTCGGGACTGTGTGCAGCAGGAACCCAAAGACCCGTGTGGAACATCTGAGAGCAATGTGGGGCCTTATGCAGCCAGACGAGACAAAAGCCATGGATGGGGACTCTCCCACAGGAAAGGGACACACAGGATACACCAGGCACAGCCAGGTCCCTGGGGGCCAGAGGTGGACTGAGCTGGCCTTCACTGGACTGCAGTGACCAGCCACTACACCACCTGCCTAGAGGAGGGAACGGGGAACTTCACTGCAGAAATTGACAGCATCTGGAGCCTCCGTAATTTTTTATACACAGCGTCCAACATTCAGTTAAGAAAGGTACTAGGCACCCCCAAAACTACGTCCCCAGACCCAAGCCAAGAGAAAGTACAGACGGGAGGAACAGCTCGGGGCAGCCAACACTGGGCCTGGTGACGCCTCCGGCTACTGCGGGCAATGTGTGTGTGCAAGGCCATCGAGGGAAAGAAGAGGGAAATGCAGGGAATGGCAAAGAGTTATCGCAGAGAATCAGAGCAGGAATGAGAACAGAGAAATAACATTTCTAAACTATATCCTAAATTACGAACTCAGCAGCAGTTTCACAGTGGGCTAAAGTTCAGAAGACAGGGTTCGAGACATTTTAAAAAAGGGTATCTCCAAACTGAAATACACACAAGAGAGAATGCAAAGTATAAGAACATTAAAGGCATGTGGGACGCAGTGAGGTTCAGAGCCCCAGAAGGAGGAGAGAAAATGGGAAGGCACCAATATGTCCAGAGATTATGGCTGTAATTTTCCCAAAACTTATGAAAGACACCATTTCATAGATTCGAGAAGCCCTGTGAAAGACAAGCAGGGAATTTCAAAGAACATCACACCTAAATATATTATAGTAAGGCGGATGCAAGCCAAAGAAAAGGAAATTTTAAAAAGGCAGTCGGGGGCAGGGGTGGGGAGAGACACATTAATAGTCTGGCTGTTCAACCTATAAAATAAATGAAACATGATGGTTAAAAAAAACCAATAGTCTGGCATATTATTCACAAAAGACGGTATGATGTCTTCAGAGTGCCGAAAGCAGAGAAACGACCACCGTCAAAAACAAAAATAAAACAAACTGCTGTCGGACAAGCACAGAGACTTCCTCCTCCACAAACCCACAGTAAAACAAACACATACGCAGGGAACTTGCAGGCCACGAGGAGAGGTAGGAAACACAGGATGGCAAAAAGGAGACCGTGTGACAGAGGAAAAATAAAGAACGTGACTACTGACTTCAGACAGCTGCGGAATGCCCCGTGGGCAGAAATGAAGGTAGAGGAAGTGCGAGAAAAGGAGGATGCAAGGGTGCAGGTGGGTTCCTCAAAAAGCAGCGAGGCAGACAGAGTCAGGCAAGAGTAAAGCTGGGAAGAGAAAGGGGCAGAGCGAGATCAGGCAGGAGACAACGTGGCCAAGTCTCGGCAGGCCCAGTGGGAGAGCCAAAGCAGATGCTCAAGAGGAGAGCCTGTGCTGAGCAGAAGCGCCAGGCTCTGTACCACCACCTTGCTCAGCCCCCGCCTGGGGCTTAGCCCTCACGCAGCGTACAGCAGACCCAAAAGCTGATTTTACAGGTGGAGGCCGGCAGCAAACCACACTCCTCGCAAGCAGGCAGTGAGTTCCTTTCTCAAAGAATTACAGACTAATCTTTCTAATGAACACATACACAGGATCCTTAAAAACACAGTGGCAAATCAAATCCAGGCATTTATTAAAAAGATATCATAGCCAAGTGGGATTTACTCTGGGAATGCAAGTACTATAAACATTTGAAAATGAATCAATGTAATTCATTAAATTAATGCAGGAGGGGAGAAAGAGTATGATCATCTTGACAGAGCAGGAAAAGCACTTGATAAAACCAGTGTCAATTCACAATGAAAATCTTTTAGCAAACTTGCAGGAATAGAACTTCCTTAATCTGACAAAGAATTTTTCCCATAAAACAGACAAACAAAAAAAGTCAGCAAATATCATTACTTCGGGACCTTAGGTGGAGAGGGAGGTGGGAACGCCCACAGTTCCCCAGGCACTGGAGGTTCTAGCTGGTGCAGCAGAGCAAGAAGGAGAAACAAGAGGGGTAAGTGCTGGAAAGGCCGAGATGGACTGTCACTGTCCACCACAGACTGATTTCCTACACTGGACAACCAAAAGGCACATGGGCAAACAATTAATACACAAGAAAATGATTTATCAGTTCCTTTAGCAAGATACAAAAACATCATTTAAAAAAATCAATTGCACTTACATATACAAACAAATGAGTAGAAAACATTTTTAATTAATTATTTTAAATTTTTAATTGTTATTCAAGTACAGTTTTGTCTTTTACTCCCATCCCAGCCCAACACCCCAGCCCTCCCCACTTCCCTTCCATGTCCACCGCCACCCCTTGTTTTTGTCCATGTGTCTTTTATACTTGCTCCTGTAGACCCTTCCCCTTTTCCCCTGAAATTCCCTCCCCTCTGGTCACTGTCACTGACAGTAAAAACATTTTTAATCATTCCATTACAATGAGATAAATAATGAAAGAGGCTCAGAACTTCTGTATTCAAAAGTAATATATATTACTGAGAGAAATTAAAGGTTTTAAAAAGGGAGGAAATATTCTAGTGATGAATCAGTTCTCTTCAAACTCAACTACAGATTCAATGCAATGCAATCATTATCCCAGCAGGACTTTTTCTAGAAACTGACAAGTTGATTCTAAAGTTTACTTGGGATGCAAAGGGTCAGGTAGGAGGATATCTTTGTGACCCTAGGCTTGGTCAAGACTTCCTAAATAGAACAAAAAAGTAACACAAAAAGGAAAAAACAGCTAAATTAGGCTACATTAGGTCAAGACTTCTCATATACCTAAAGCCACAATTCAAAGTGTTAAAAGGCAATACAAAGAGTGGAAAAGATATTTGCAAAACATTTATCTGAAAAGACTTGTCTCTGAAACACACGAAGAAAACATTAGCAACTGAATAGGAAAATGAGCCAAAATTTTGGATAGTTCACAAAAGAATATTCAAACAGTCAACAAGCATATGGAAGCATCACCAGTCATCAGGGAAATGCAATTAAGGCCATTACCTGCACCACAATGCACTTATAAGAACGGCTAAAATGAAACAATGTCAAGTGTTGGAGGGGACGTGGAGCACCTGGAACTGCACGCACTGCTGGTGGGAGAGAAGACTGCCGCCACCCCTTGGAAAGCTACCTGGCAGAACGACCTAGAGCTAGATAATGTGACCTCTGCGTCTACAGCAGCACGAGCCCCTCCACACGTTCCCCAACAGACCCACAAGAGGATGTTCATAACAGCACTATACACAATAGCCCCAAAGCGGAAACAACCCAAATGCCCGTCTGCCACAGTGTGCTTAGATAAGCCTGGGCACATCTGCAGAAAACAACATCCGTGAACGACAATAAACCACTACACTTTACACGCCTCATGGATGAGTCTCACAAACAATGCTCACAAACAGTGCAGATCCTGACCCTCTCTCGTGTAATCCCGGCTACTCGAAACTCAAAGGCAGGTGAGGCCAGAGGAGTAGCGGGCAGCTAACAGTTTGCCTTTGTGTGCGCCAGGACGTGAGTGCTGGAGGGGACACGCGAGGCTTGGGGACCTGAAAACGCTTCTCAGCTGAACATACTTACTCTGTGAAGATGCATTAAGCTACACGCTCTGATCTGTGTTACATAAGAACACAATGAGAAAACAAAAGGTTTCAAAGACAAAAAATATATACTGTATGACTCCATTTATACAAAGTTCAAAATCAGGCAAAACTAAACTCCACTGTTCAGAAATGCATATATAGATGTGAACACTCGAAACCACAGCAGTGGCTGGGCATCCTCCATCACAGAGTGGGTCCCCTCTGGTGGGAGGAAGAGGCAGCGGTCTGGGAGGGCCACCTGGAGTGAGGAGACATTCTGTTTGTTAGACAGCTGTGTTACTGTCTCGGGAATTTGTTCTGTCATGTTCCCCAAGTATGTGTCTGCACTGTATGTGTGACATGTGAGGTGTTGTTCCAGCGAGACCAGAGCCCAGCTGCCCTCTGTTGACACTTGCCGTAGGTGAGCGTGTAGATGGCCTTCCCCGTTGTGTCCAAGGCGGTCAGACAGGGGGCTTTGGGCTGCAGCGTGCCCCAGCGCTGCAGGGCGGCCAGCAGCGATGGCGGCCGGGAAACCCCCACGGCCAGAGGCTCTCCTTTCAGCACGACCATCTGGCTTCCCTCAGGCTTTGGCTGATTTGGATCTGGCTGCTGAACTACAAGCAAAATTGGAATTTTAAAGTCAACATTTCATGGTATCATGCACACATTCTATTTTTAAGCATTTATATTTTATGATTTTGTTCTTTAAAAATACCAATTGTAAAAAGGTGACAATAATTTGTTTAGATTTCTTTATCACTGTAACAGTCACAGACCAACTGACCAAAGGACAGATGGAGATTCAACCACGGACGATAACCTGGTAACCATAACCCCACATGATAATACCAGGGCTGGGGCAGAGACGGCCAGGCTTTCATGGGGAATGGCCAACCCTGACGATACCTGAAGGCAGGCACTAGTCCCCGCTTATAAAACATGAAAGTTAATAGAGTCACTACTTCACTTTGGGCATTCAAAAGGAAAATAAAGTCTATGATATTTTCCGTTGATATGTGACCAAAATTTGCCCAAGTGTAAGAAAGACTGCCCTAAAAAGCACTCATGAGATTGAACTCTGAACCTGAAAGGCGCTCTGTGATTATAAAGGGGAAACAATGCCCTACAAGCAGCGCCCAATCCTCAGTTATGAAGGGACACCCAGAGCTGAGCCTCTGGGCAGCGGCAAAGGTGCACAGGAGAGGTGTGAGGAGCTGAGGGTGGGCTGCCTGCATGCCCCCATGGCTCTACACGTTCAGACTCTTGTATCTTGCATTGGGCTTTATTTCTATTCCTTATCTGGAAGTTTATACTTCTATTTCTTTTAAATCTATATTCTTTCTTCTACATATACAAAGTCTGCCGGGAAAAAGTCCAACCATTGTTAACATAACAAGAACGGGTTGCACGACATCGATGTAACCTGGTGGCCAAGGACAGTGGACTGGAATGTGCACACATGAGCAATGATGACTTGACTGTACTAGTCCATGGGGGAGATACATGCCATTGAGCGAGCATGTGCACTGTGTGGCTGTCACATTCAAAATGAATGCATAAGCAGAGTAACAAATCTGCAACAAATTCTGGTTAAGCTTGACTATTCCTCTGCGGAAACTATTCGGACGATTCAGAAGGCTGCAGCTATGGGCAACTGGTGACTGGCAGCTTCATCACGACAATGTGCCCGCTCACGCACCACGTCTAGTGCAGAGTTTTTTTGAGAAACACTGAATCACCCAGGTGACGCAGACCCCCTACAGCTCAGATTTGGTGTCCTGCCAACTTCTAGCTTTTCCCAAAACTGAAGAGATTTCAGACCATTGATGAGATTCAGGAAAAGATGACAGGACAGCTGATGGCGACCAGAAGAACTGGGTGAGGTCCCAAGGTGACTACTTGGAAGGGGACTGAGGCGTCCTTTTCCTATGGACAATGTTTCTTCAATCTTCTTCAATAAATGTCTTTATTTTTTCCTAGTACATGGCTGGATACTTTCTGAACAGACTTTGTATCTCTCATTCATAAATAAGAGACTAAATTTCTGAAAAAGGGCCAAAACTATGCTAAAGATCTAATACTTTAAAACCATGGTAAGAGGAACATTTAAGATTTAAAGTTTAAATAAAAATTTAAATAGGCCCTGGACAGGTAGCTCAGTGGGCTGGGGCATCACCCTGATGCACTACGGTTGCAGGTTTGATTCCTGGTCAGGGTACATACAAGAAAAATACCAATGAACACATCAATATAGAGCAACAAATCAATGTTTTTCCCTCTCTCCCTAAAATCAATCAATAAAAAACAAATGTTTACTAATGTAAGTAAAATGCAACCTCAGAAGTGGCCTTATAAAGTGCCAAGCACTGGATCCTAGGCACAGAGAAGTTCTAAGCTCTTAACTACGAGCAATGAATCCCCCACCTGCTCAGATGAAGTCAGCAGTCACGTGTGGTGCTGACTTCACCATCACACACGGCAGCCACGGAGGCTGCCAGCAGAGAGGACGCCACTTTACTGTGTTACAGCACGGCAATGACCCATGGAGGGTGTACATCTGCCTGCGTCTTCAGACACGACGGCCACCCAGTCCCCACACGCAAACCCAAGTCTGAGGATGCTCACCTTCCAACAGCTCCTCCACATCATCCACGAAGAACTCCTTCAGCGGAGGGCGCTTTGGCCTCTTCAGGGTGTTCAGAAGTTGCTGGATTTTGGAGGACACTCTGCTGTTCACAGGGACACCTGTCACGGGAAGAGGAGTGCTAAGGCTAGAACACACCTATCCTCTGGAGAACAGGACACGGGAACGAGGTCCAGTGACCAGCCACGTGAATAAAAGGGCTGGCCCCATCAGGCAGACATTTGGGGATTAACTCACTAAAAACTCTTACTGGATGCCTCTTAGGAAGTAGAGTTTGTTCTAAGCTAGTGGTCTTCAAAGTGGTCCAGGGACCCCTGGGGGTGCCTGAGGCTCTTTCAGGGGGTTCATGAGATCAAAGTACAGTTGACCCTTGAACAGCACAGGTTTGAACTGCACAAGTCCACTTACACACAGACTTTTAAAAACAAACACCTGCACTGCTTTCAGTCTGTGGTTGGGAGTCCGTGGACGTGGCGGGCCGAACATATGCACTGATCTATGCCACTTTACACAGGGAACTTGAGGGTTGCACGTTTCGGTGTCTGTGGGAAGGTCCTGCATCCAATCCCCTGTAGGTACCGAGGGACAGCTAAGTTCTCAGGGAGTCAGAGTACACACTGACTTTCGACTGTGCGGCACCTGCGCTGTTCGCGGGCCAACCGCCCTTCCCCAGTCAGGTTGAGATACCATTTCCCTTTTCACCTTCCTCCTGTCACAAGAGCACAGTGGAGTCTCCCGGAGGCCATGCATCACATCAGAGCAGAACAGACTGCATGGGGACGAGACGTAGAACCAGATGATACTATTATGCCACCGCGAGGGGCAACAACAGAAAACAAGCCCACTTTCCCTCTAAATTTTCATTTTACTGTACAAACTTTTCATAAATATGAGTTATTTATGTTAAGTTATAATCAGTTTATTATTTTTAAATAAATATTTAAAATTTAGTTTTAATTTCTAATTATGGTAAATATCAAGAGCTACAATCCACATAAACTAAAAGCTCTTCGGTATTCTCAGTAATTAAGAAATGCTGTTCTAGGAGCAAAAACATAAGTAAGATTCTGCCCTGGAACGGCCCACCATCCACCGGATAAAAACTTGTGCCCCTGCAAATAAACAAGAACATCTGACATGGCGGGGAGCGCTCCGAGGAGAGCCGACGTGGAAAGATGGCTGAGAGCAGGGGTACACAGGGCCCGGGCCGTGGCACCCACCCTGCGACCACAAGAAGGGCCGCTGACACGGCAGTGTCTGCCTGCAGCGCCTCCCTCCTCCAACACCGGGGCCAGACTAGAACCGAATGGATTCGTTCACCTGTCCCGCCTCTTCAGTCTCCTCCAATCTGGAATATTTCTTTGTCCTTTGTAACACTGACATTTTGAAAGAGTGCAGTTCTTTCTTTTTCTTAGGTAGAAAATACCTCAGTTTGAGTTCTATGAGGTTTTTCATGATTCGATTCGAGTGCTGCGTTCAGCTGAAATGCTACATGCTATCACACCCAGACTCCTGGGACACCCACCTACCTTCTGGAGAGGCTGACTTCATCACCCAAGGGACTGCCCGGCTTCTCCACTACATAGTTACTGCTGTTTCTTGTGCAACTAACAAGCAATTGTAAGGAGACACATCCTGACCCTCACTGAACTTTCTCCCTGCGTTTGACAGTCACACATCATTCCTGCCAGAAGTGATGTTTGCGGCACTGGTTGCAGTTATTTTCCAAGTTTAGCACTCGATTTACATTGAGCAGTCAACACCTGGCATCCTGTCTGCCCTCTATCTACCAACTACGTCTATCATCTATCATCTGTCTGTCTGCCATCTATCTGTCTTCTCTACAATATTATCAGAAGGACTAATGCATGGCTATTTTCTCAATTGTTATAGATCATCATGGTTGTATATGATGCACAAACTGTCCCTGAGCTAGCCAGTGGGACCCTTGACAAGTTGACTTGTGACATGCCCCACCGTTTTCTAAGCACTTCCTTACATTCCATTATGAGATGTTTCAGTCACTTGCACTCCCTGGCCTTGCCCTGCCCTGAAACCACACATCTTCCCAAGCAGCCCTGGCTGTCCTCAGTGGGAAGGGAGGAAAGACCAAGATCTAGTCACCAGGTGAACTCTGTGTCCATGCTTCTTTCAACACACAGAGCTAAAAGGTACACTGTATACACACATTCATGTACTCACAGATGCACATGCACACCTACAAGGACAACGTGCATGTGTGCACAGACGAGTATAAACTGACACAGACTTGCATCTTAGAAATCGTGAGTTCACACCAACGCCTCCAATCTCAATCTCCCAACAGGGTTCTCTCCTGCCTTTTATAGCTTATAGCTGGATGTCCCTCTTCCACAGTGAAAACCTTGTCCCCAATAGCATCAACACCTTTGCTCAATACTATCAAGTGTGTAGGATAATTGCAAATTCCTTCATTCACAGCACTACAAAAACAACCTACTAAGCTAAGCAACAAAACAAACAAGCAAGCAAAATATAACCAAAGACACTGAAATAGAAAACAGGCTGACTAACCAGAGGGGAGGGAATTTCAGGGGAAAAGGGGAAGGGGTCACAGGAACAAGTATAAAGGACACACAGACAAAAACTAAGGGGGGTGGAAATGGGAGGGAGGTGGGGAGCACTGTGGGGGTGAACTGGGATGGGAGTAAAAGAACTGTATTTGAACAACAATTAAAATAAAATTAATAAAATAAAATAAAATAAAAAGATTAAAAAAAAAGAGAGTTCAAGGTTTTTCTGCCATGCTTCCAACCCAACCTTGTCCAAGGTGGAGGGTGTGCCATCCGATACCATGTTCAGAACTCACCTGTATTTGCTCTCTCCCCGTCACCCCCTCGGGTGTGGCTATGCATTTCTTGGAAATACAGTCATGTTTGTTTATTTCTGCTCAAATTCAGTTTCAGGATTCTCCCCCATCTTCCCATACTTTATGTTTTGATTGTGTAAAACATTAACAGACCTCTAAATCTCAAAATTATAGTCACACATCACGGAACAACGAGGATCCGTTCTGAGAAACGCACAATCAGGCGGTTTCGCTGTGCGAACGTAACAGTGCACTACGTGCACCTACGCGGCACAGCCCACTGCACACCTAGGCTGCATTTAACAAACTATAAGAGAAGAACCATATACGATGAGCGTGACAGGTCGAAAACATCACGTGGCAAAAATCGTGATAAAAATTTCCAGGAAATTAGGAAAAAAGCAAACTTCCTCAACCTGATTTTGAGCATCTATAAAAAACCCATAGCTAACGTCACAATTAAAAATGAAAAAGTAGGAGGCGGACTTCCGGCCAAGATGGAGGCGTAGGTGGAAACACTGT
>PVKM010026123.1:0-19758 GCA_004027735.1 Carollia perspicillata | reverse complement strand
TGACCAACTATCAATCCCCGGCCTGAAAAAGACAGGAAAGTAAAAGGAGGAAACCAGTATGCCTAAGATTTTAGCATGGATTATGGAAGTATTATCCTTATTAGAAAGTCTTCAAGAAAGACAGAAATATTCATTCATTACTTGTGTTTAATAAACTTCTAATGTAGTGTATCTGTAATATTGCAAGTTATAGCAAGCAATAGTAAAGTTATTAGTGGTTTAATTTTCAGCTCCATAATAAACTGTCTAGAATAAATAGAACAAATAGACTTGTATGTACTGAAAGTCTGGGAATGGCATGCTTGTTTGGAACATTACATAAATGCTACTTATTTAAAAGAGCTTAATAATATTTTTTCCACTCAAAAGTTACTATATGTTTCCAATGTGTGTGGAAGAACTGAAAGTCTTGAAATTGTGCTATTGATCTGGATGAAACAAGATCAATATCTATTATAGTTACTCAGGGACTAGGTTACTAGAAAAATAAATTTAGAATATATTACTAACAAATAGGCAAAAATTTTATAGGAAATGCTCAAATTTGTGTATGCATTATTGCATTCTTATTGTTTCTTTAAAATACAAATACCTCTTTCCTAATGTTGTAAACTTTATTTATCAAATGCTAAAATCATGTATTTTCTTGGCAAAATTTTACTGTTCCATATAAGACAACTTTATATAATTCATTTGCTGTAACTTAACACTATTTAACATATCAGCATTCACTGTCATTTAAACAAAGATAATTAAAATAGTAACACATTAATACTACCTTTTTAGGGAAAGTTCTCTACATTCATGTCTTCATCTACAGAGACATGGTTTTCTAATATTTTTTAACATGCATTGTTGACCTGTGTCCCAGAAAAGTTTCAAGAAAAAAAATATGATGTGTGTACTTATCTTATGTGATGAGTCACATTTGGGTGACAAAAATTCAAGAGAAGTTCTGAAACTGACAGAGCCAGTTCACGACAGAAGTAGACTTCTGATTCAGTTTCTTCAATTCACATGTGCTGTCAGACTCACTAGCTTTTAACTTATCCCTTTTTCCCAAGTTGGTTCTCCGTGCTTAATTGAATGAGTATACTTGTTTCCCGTAGCAGTGACAACTGTAGGCAACTTTAACATTGTTGCTGGTGGTCAGTAGTGTAAGATGAAAAAACTAGACTCTGAGGCTCTGAGGAACTGACAAAGGGAGGATGGCCCCACCCCACCCACATATATTCCACACATGGTGAAGTCCCCACGGAGGCCAGACTGCTCCGGTGGACACCAGCACGGCCGGCCAACATTCCTCCGAGTGGCATTTGCAAGCTTTCTGAGCGTGGAAGATGAGAGCTGCAGTTAAATGACACAAGTGGTTTCTGAAGACAAAGGCTGTGCTGCTACGAAGCTCTGTGGATATCTTTTGTAGCCCAGTGAACCATTGACAGAAAATGAGACAAGAGCTTAAAGAGAGACAAAGAAGGGGAATGTGAGGGGAATATCTGAAAGGTCCCCTACGGGACCTTATCCTCTGTATGTGTAACTCTCTGGATGCAGACTTGATTTTCCATTCATTAGAATTGTCTATCTTATATATATAGGCAGTGGAAGCTTAACTTTTTTTCTTATACTTATTTATACTAGGTAAAATAATTTCAAATGAGGTATTTTCTGATAAAATTGTCATCTGTTATTCATGGTAGAAAAAGTTTTTCAGTTGTTTTTTATATAACATAGTAAAGAAAATAGTACTAGAATCTAGCCAGCAGTAAAATTAGCTATTGTACAACTTTTAGTTTAGTGATTCTAGCAACTTAACATGAGCCGTAACAATTCGGGGAGAAGCAGAAAGAGCAATCAATGGCACGAGACTTACCCATGACAGCTCAGGAGGTTCTCCTTTACATAGTACGGTTTTTAGAACATGGGTTAGGATGTTATCTTTTGTCCTAAAATTGAATAACTGCATTGAACTTTAATTTCTCTACTGTAATATAGAGGTAGAGAAGGAAGATAGCACACAGTTTTCCATTGCTGTTTTGTTTTAACATATTAATTTCCATATGCAGAAAACAGGGTTAAGAGTGAGGACTTGAGCAAACACTGTGTTACTGGAGGTGCTTTGAGGGTGACAGATGTTGAGAATCTGGAATTGATGTTTCCAAAACTGAGGAGATTTGGCAACAGTTATGTTGGAAAGAGAAAGTAAACAGGAAGTGGCTTTAAAAAACTTACCAAGTTTTGTGTCATCGAGTGCAAGACAACATAGGGCAAAATGAATTCCAGGGTGCTCGGGGCACCCAGAAACAGAGCAATTTAAAAAATTGATAAGGTGGATCAGGCTTACTGAAGAGGTAAATTTCAATTCAAATTTTGAGGTAGGCGATGCACATGCAAGAGAATGTGAGTGGGTGCTTTCTAGACAGAAAGATGGTAATATGTATAAAGCTGCAAATATGTATAAAATTGCAAAAGCAGGATGTTGCAAGGAATGTGCATGAGATCGAGAGAAGCTGGGATAGGAGGGTGGTTCTGAGAAAGAGGTTAAAAATCCACAGAGCAAGTGCATTTAGAAGGACAGGGGATGGGAAGAATAGCAGCAGACAATATTGCAGCTAAGGTGAGGCAGTTACAGTTAATGCGGTAGGCAAAAGGGAGCCCTAGAAAAGCCTTGAACCTGACAATTACAAGGGTTAAATATATTTTACAGGTTGAAATAAAATACTGGAGAAACTGAGGACCACAAGGTTATTTCTTTTGCCAAATGGAAGTGGTGAATGCCTCCAGGCCTTTTATATAATAATTGATGCTGGGGTATAAGCGGCCTCAAAAGAAATAGAAAGAGATGTATCTCAGAGACATTCCCAGAAAAAAATAATAGAACATAATAATGGGTTATCTATGATAGAGTCAGAGAAAAGAAAACTGTTAAAAGAAATGAATCCATGATTTTTGAGCCCAGGGAACCAGGAAGAAGCTGCAACTGAAAATAACTCTCAACTGATCAGTTTTTATTAAGTATCAGCTTGTAGGGGCACAGTTCTAATCATTATGCATGAGTCAGAGAAACGTAAGGGCGAGTCCCATTTTCTTGCATGACTATTGGGTCAGTGGATGAAGGGTTGTGTGTGTGATGAGTTTGTATGTTAATGTGTCATACTAAACTCTCAGTATATTAGCCAAAATGATACATTTCCAGGACCAGTCTTCTGGCCTGATTTTTTTGCTTATTAACTTCAGGTATTGTAGGGACAGGTTTTGTATGTTGCATCTTAAATTAACTACCACATAATGACCATGTTACAGAGAAATCTAGAAACTAATACTACAGCTTTCCTTCCTTTAGAAAACTGGAAATAAGCACCCTACTCAGAGCTATTATATAACCTACTGCTTTAATGTAATTAGAGCAAATAGCCAAATCAATACAAGGTCTTGTATTTACAAAATTACTAGATGCACAGTCAATATGGTTTGGTGTGGAATAAGGACAGGCCATAATGACTTTTTAGTTGGACTTTTTAAATTAAAACTTGACTGATTATTCTTTTGTGATTGCTGTGGCAAAACAGCACATAACATTTAAGAATGTCATAAAAAATATGATTTGCTCCTTACCATGTGTTCTCACTCTAAGACCTGTTCAAAACAACCGCTCTGAAATAACTGAAGTGTCTGAAGTGTTAGTAGCTCTACTCCCAGCAACCCAATGCGTCTTTCCTGAACATCTCTAAGTGGAAAACATTTCTGAAGGTGTATCACTAAGACTAAAATTTTCCCTGAGTTTTGTTTCAGGAAAGAAACAAAGTACACTATACACTTTTTTATTCTGGGGGACAAAATGATGGATTCTGCGTTCATCTGTTCTATGAACAACCTCATCAAGATAAAACTATTCATTTACTCAGAAATTTAGCTCCTGGTTGTTGAGCACATACAACAATACTATACAAAGTCATGTGGTCATTTGGGGACATGACCCAAATGACCACATGACCAGCATGATAGAGCAGGATTCATATTATAATTTAGATCAATAGAGAGCTATCGGGACACTAAGAGAGATGCAGATCACCCAGTCAGAGTGTAGCCGGGTGGATAGGGATATGGCCGGTAAGGCCTAACACACCCCTGAACTGGGTCATACAGGAGAAGTAGAGGTTGCACTGGTCAAAGGAGGTGGAAAGCCTTTACAGGCACATAGTGAAGTTGGAGAGTGCAGCAGCATCACATTATTGACTACATTGCATCCTGTGCCAAGGAGTTTAAATTTCACCTGAAGGAGACTTGGTAAGGAGGAGTATGATATTGATATGGTTAGCTTCACGCTGGGGATGATCAGCAGCAATGTGAGATTCGTTTGGAAGGAATAAAGGCTGAAGGAGCAAGATCCACTAAGAGGCTGTTAAAGCAGCTCACGGAGAGCCGGTGATAGCTGAACGAAGATGGTACCAATGGGTGGAGACACAAAGATGTGTTAAACGGCCGTGAAGAAATGAGGACCGAAGGGAGTCTAAATGTTTCAGCTATAGAAAGCATTAAGTTCTTCATTTTACCTCAGCACTTGGTTTTGCCCTCTATTTACGTGAGATTCTTCTATATATGCTGATGGACACATTTTTTGTTTTTATTAAACAATGGGTCAAGTGCTGTAGTGTGGCATTTCATCTAAGTACACGTTCACAAGGTGTTCAACACCTTGCACAAATGTGTTAAGTATTTGCTTACATAAGGCAGTTTCTTAAATGTGACTGTCATTGGATCATTTTAGCCCATTGTTCTAAGAAATCTGCTACTCTATAATAGTTTTGATAACTGAGATTACCACGTATAGAGAAATGTCATCAACTCTCGGTCTAGTAATTTTCTTCAAAATCAGGGCCTAGAGGAATATGAAACTATCTAATTTTTGGAGGATTAATAACTCTCTGTATCCTTTAAAGAAGCCAAGCATGTAAAAATCTTCAAAGGGAAACAATAAATTAGAAAGAATATCTGTTCAACTATACTTGCTACTTAACCATGTAAAAAGATAAGCTATTCTTCAATATGCAGAGCCTAGCAATAATAATCAACAGTAAAAACATACATATATGTAAAAAGCAATTAAGGGATACCATAGAAGACAAACTAAAAATAGGTGTAGGAGGATGAAGGGCATGCTTATGTTACCGAAAAGTCCAGGGTCCAGCTGGATCTAGGGGCTGAAATAATGTCACCAAGTTCCACCTCTTTTCTCTTTTTCTTTCTGCATTGGCTTCGCTCTTAGGCAGGTTTTCATTTAGTCAATCAGCTCAATAGCTCAGCAAATAAAAAGCCAGCTTCTCTTGCCCAGTAGTGGCAGACACCACTCAGAATCTGGTATCATTGAACTACCTGGGGCCAGTGGAGTCAGATTGAGTTTTCCTTCAGCCCTCTAGTCAACCCTCCCTGCATAATAATGCTATGTCTAAAGGAAGGACAACTCTGATTGGCCAGGCCTGGATGACAGACAATCTCTGGGTCAGCAGATTTGTACCACCTGTGCTGAGACTAATAAAAAGGTAGGTCCCTGAGGGAACACAGTGGTTGAAAAAGGAGCGATGGGTAATCGTCAGATGAAAACATCATGTCCCTGCACTGCAGTTTTGTGATTCTCTTTCTTCCTTATCTTTACTACTCATATCACAATCTTTTTTACCTCTCTGCCAGCTCTTATCAAACTAAGCCTTAAAATAAGCTTTTGTTGGTTAAGCCGTTTTTCTAATCAAAACTTATTCTTTTTTTAGGAAACATCCATCTTGTTCTAATCCAAAAAGGTGTTCCTATTTTGTTCCACTTGCAATCCCCATATCATTGGATAGTTATATTTGGAGATTCTTAGAGAGAGCATGGAACAGCACAGAGGCATCATGAGGTCATGGGCAGCACACTGATTCAAATTCCAGACACCATCTAGTTCTAGCATTCATCACGAATACATTTCCTCTTTTCCATAATGAGGAGTCTGATGGTGCCATATCTCTTCCAGCTCTGATGCTTCACGATTCCTGCAGAGAAGATAGATATGCTTCTGTAATGTAAGAGTTGGAATAATGTTAGGTTTTTCCTTGGTGTTAGTATCCCTTACCCGTGGCCTGACTGCTTATCTCATACTTCACTTTCCCTTCCATGGTCTCTTCTTGCTTGGTGCTCAGCCTGGTCCCCTCAAATGCAGAAAATAAATGAAGACGTATACAGGTAGTTATTTGGAAAATGATTCCAGGGAGCAGGAATGAGGGACCAGGAACGTGAAATAAAGAAGGAGAAAAGCTAATAAGAGGGTGTATTATTGAGTTCACAGGGCAACTAGGGCTAGGTTTCTCCAGGACCTTCTGAGAGGACCTATAGAATGACTGACTGAGAATGGCAGAGAGAAGCATGTCCCTATGGGTCCCCTGAACATTGTAGAGTGCTTTCCTTTGGAGCACAGATATTTCTTCTCACCCAAAAGATTCCAAGATGGAAAGCAAAAGACAGTGGTGCGTATTTGAGGCAAACTCATGTCAGCATAAATTGAAGCCTTATTGGAACTGTTTTATTGCTGCCAGGGCTGGAGTCAGAAATCAGGCCAAGAGGATATAAGGAGGAGACAAGGGTTATTTGGTATACCTGCCTTGCTGCCTGTGTGTTTGTCTGTTTTTTGTGTTTTTCTCAAAGCTCTCCCTCACATACTTAAAGATCTATACAGCTCACCTACTATGCTTCAACGTGCCCCTGAGCCTGGACACTCAGCTCTTTAGGGACTGGCTTGCCTCTGGTCCTATTGCCTCAGCTTTCTGCTCATCTTTTTATAGTTTCTCCCTAAGCTTAGTTAACACCTAGTCCCTTGCACTTAAAATTTGACCCTGGTCTTGAAACATGTGACTTGTCCCAAGTGAACAAATGGCCTCCACTTTATTTAGTTACCTGTAGTCTGGATAGTTACTGGTCACTTGTAGTCCACCAGTAATCATGATTATTCTAACAAAATGCCATACAAACACTGTGTGCTCATATCCTCTTCTTCCAGTGGTCTGGCCCCTTAAATGCCTGTCTCCATCAACTCTCCAAATTGTCCACATCCTTCCAAGATTAAGTCATAGAAGTTTCTTTCTTACCTTTTAGAACCAATATTGCTTTTCTCAGAGTTCCTTTAAAATCTCTTGCTTGTTCTCATTACTAATATATATTTATCACTAGCTTTCTCACATGGGAATTTTAACTCCTGTATATTATTAGTAACCTGACTCATGTTATGGCACAATATATTCCTGTATTTACTAGAGCACCTCAGTCAGTGTTTTGCAGATAATGGCAATTTAAAGTTTGCTGCTGATTAGCTGGTGTTACTTCCAGGGTGAAGGAGACAGGAGTATAGGCTCAGATTTGTATCTTCCTCCACCACTGAGTCTCTGAGTGCCACCTATCAGTGCCCCGGGTTCTTTATCTGCAGGTGAGCCTGATAAGAGCCCCTAACTCAGAGTGTGTGGAACAAACAATGTATCTGAAGTATATAGCCCAGTGTTCAGCACAGAGGTGCTCCACCCTGCATTTATGGACTATCAGAATTTCCCTAAAATTATAGTCATCAGTACATCTGTGGTAAAGGTATGTTTTTGTTTTTTTCCAATTAATTAATTTGATATTAGCCCTGTGTTTCATGGAGCTCAATAGCTGATCACTAAATGCATGTGATGCCCAAAGTTGATAGCTGTTATTGAGAATGAGAGGCAGTTGTTTCGATTTCAGGATACCCCTGGGTTTTGTGCAATGAAGCAAACAGTGGAATATGTCGGAAAGATGCTTGCACATTACCCACACTGCCCCCTCTGCCCAGCGTCCCCTACCTTCTCTCCTTCACTTCTCGAGTTTCACCAACCCTTTAGTGGTTACCTCCTTCATGGAGTTTTCTCCTTCCCTAGCCCACAGAGGTATTTCTCAACTCTTATTGTATTTGAAAATCTTACATAACATTTGGCTCTCACCTTTTTCTCTAAGAGTTTTCCCGTATACCTATCTGTTTCTTTCCAACTAGATTTTAAGCTGCTTCAGGGCAACAATCACACCCAATCCATTCTTTATCTAGGGCAGGATGGTAGTTAGCACACTGCTGAGTTCACAAGATGCTCTGAGAAAAGACCGGTAGGTTTACTAATTAAATTGCATCGAATTTCTAAATTTGTACTTCAGTTTATTACTTAATACTATCCAGTACTCAAATCAGAAGTTATCTTTTGCAATGCTGTACCACTGGCCTTTAAAGCGTGACAGTTATGTTATAGAATGTCAGTTGAGGTGCAGAATCTCTGAATCATTTACTGGAATGAAAAAGTAAACAAACCTAGCAGTTCCCTTAATTAGAAATGAAGCCTTTGAAATTATAGTGCATGAATCACCAGGTCGCCCTTAGGGAACACTGCATTTCTCTTTAAATGCTCCAAAACCAATACTTCATTAGACTTCCTGTCACTCCCATGTGCCTGTTTACAGTGAAGAATCCAATGACAACATCAGTGACCTGAAATAATTGCCATGTAAGTTTGCTTCTGATGAAAGTTCAATTTTTGCTTGAAAGGTGCCTGGAGCTCAAATTGCTGCACTGACAGCCGTCTGCAAGCTCCTCTTTTTCTGGCCCAGTAAAGGAGCAGGAGCAGTCCCGCAGCAAGGGCCTGCGAATCCCTTCCCTTCCTCCTCGCTGCTTCCCTCAGGCGTGAAGCAATAGTCTGGCTTAAGGAACAAATGAATTATTATTTTACTTTCCTGATAAGGCCTAAGATACTGATGGGCAGTGGGTCGGTGGGTTCAAGGCAAGTCTTCCAAAGAGCCACCCTGGGGAGACTACCCTTCCACAGAGTGAGGGCACATAGGGGAACAATGGAATTTGCAAGTAGAAGAGAACCATTCAACTAGAAATCACTCAATGAAAAATTCAAACTCCTAGTAATAACTGTCACACACAAGAAATGCATAAAAAAACAACAGCAGGCATGAAATGGTTTCTCTTTCGCCAGGTTTCTGAAATATCTCCTGCCCTGGAGCTCTTTGCAACTGCATCTTTATTGTGTATGATTTATTTACTTGTTTACAACTTTAGCAGGGCAGCCCTGGGCAAAAGTCATCACTTCCACTGTCCCCCACCTCTCCCAGGTCCTCTAGTGGGGCTCATCTTAAGTATCCCTGGTGATCTCTGCTGCCCATGGAACGTCCAGTCCTGCCAGGGAATGTGCCAGAGGTATGCCCGTGTCTCAACACTCTGAACCTTTCCTGCCTCCCAACCCCTGAGAAGCAGCAAGTCAGCCCCTTTTCTTTTGAACGTTACTTGTATTGGTTAGAACTCTCCCAGTTGCTACTAACAGAAAAATGCATGAGCCTGCTCACCCAAAAGTAAAATTGATCATACGGATGCAGGGGTGTTGCATGTATTTCAAGGGTTGGGAAGCTGCTGGGCTTCAGACTGGAATTGCAGATTATCAGGTTCCTTTGCTGCTTCTCACAGGTTTTATTTTTTTCCCTACGTCTATGAAATATTTTCCTGTACGGGATCCACATGGCAAACAAACAAACAAACAAACAAAAAGTCAAAACGAGTGCAGAACAAAAGGAAATAAACATGACTCAGAGCAAAGTGTGATTTACACAGGTAGCAACACAGGTCGAGGGGAGGCATTCACTCATTTCAGGCTTCAGCTTCAGGAAAGACTGCTCTGTGGCCAAGTTTCCATCACAATGGCTGCCCCTGCCCCAACTCATGCAAAAGCAGCCGCCACCTCTGTGACCATTTGGAAGGGGAGAAGCAGTTCCTTCCAAATGGGGGCACAAGTCAATAGGTGTCCACCAATCGTACCTTTGTCCTCAAAGCCACTGCCTGTCCTGTCCCACTCATGGACTCAGCAGGCCCACTGCTGCTCTCTCCCTGAAAATACACAGTCTCTCAGGAGAAATATTGGAAAGTCTTCCTAAACTGAGAATTAGAGCTGGTGCGAGAGCACATTCAGGGTTTTCAAATCCTAGCAAGTAGATGGAATAATAATCTGTTGACCTTGATTTGTGCTGTTCTACTTGTGATGAAATTGATTTAAGTAATAAACATCTACAACTCATGGTTGACCTCTCCTTGGTGAAATCTGGTATCAGTGCCCCCAGTTCCAACCCCATAGGTTTTGTTTCTTCCACGAGCTCTCTTGCTTGCTTTGGTAAATCTTTTATTTCTGCTTTTTAAAATATACAATTCCAGTTTATCAGGTACAATAATTTTATATACACGAGTATGTGAGTGAGTAAAACGGGTTTGTTGTTCAAATCTATAAGTTTACTATTTTTGTGTGCTCTAAATTTTTTAGTTTCTAATGCTGTAATTTTGATTTTGTTTACTGCTTTGTCAAATTCTGCTGGATTCATCATTTTATCTGCCTTATAAATTAGCCCTTTTATTCATATGCAATGCACCTTTTTATTTCTATTGATGCTTCTTTTTATTAAATTCTGAATCGGTTGAGAAAAACACTGCTATATCTTAGTGATAGCTGTTGTTCTCGTTACTAGTATTTACCTAGTAAATTTTTTACATTCCTGTATTTTTAAAAGACTTTATTTATTGTTAAACAGAGGGAAAGAGAGGGAGAAACATCAATGTATGATTGCCTCTCATGCACCCCACACCAGGGAACCTGGCCTGCAACCCAGGCATGTGCCCTAACTGGGAACCGAACCAGCAACCCTCCGGTTCACAGGCCGGCGCTCTATCCACTGGGCCACACCAGCCAGGGCTACATTCCTGTATTTTTAAAGTTTTATGTAATTTTGTTTTTAGAAATATATTTTAAGAAGTGAGTGTAGAATAATAAATAATACCTTGTTTACTTATTCATTGTTATAATCTATGACTTTAAATATGAAACAAATATTATATTGTCAGTGTAGCTATATTTTCACTATTTCAAATAGTTTGTTTAATGGCATATTTTCCTGTTCTTTTACAATTTACAGACCACAGTTAATTTTATTCAGCAGGTTATATCAGTTTAATTTTGTGTTCTCTCTTTTCTTACAGTCTTTGTATCTACTTTTCTTCTTGATAAGTTCATCTTTTAATTTAATTTAATTTAATTTTTTATTTTATTTATTTTATTTTATTTTATTTTATTTTATTTTATTTTATTTTATTTATTTTATTATTTTATTATTTTATTTGCAGGGGAAGGGTCTGTAAGAATGATGACCTTAATTATTTTCTGAGAGTGACTTTATTTTACCTTCATTCTGATAATAGTTTAGCTGGGTAAAAATGTCTAGGATTACTCAACAATATAAAGACATTGCTCTTTTCTTCCACCATCAGTTGTTTCATGTGGAAAAAATGAGCTTTGTTCTGATTATTGTCTCTTTGCAAATTTTCTTTCTTTTCCATCTTATTGCTTTGTATGTTTTTCCTTGTTGTTGTTTTTTTAAGATTTTATTTATTTTGTCAGAGATAGCGGAAGTGAAGGAGAAAGAGAGGGAGAAAAACATCAATGTGTGGTTGCCTCTCACATGCTCCCCACAGGGAACCTGGCCCGCAACCCAGGCATGTGCCCTGACTGGGAATCTAACCAGTGACACCAACCCCTTGGTTCGCAGGCCAGTGCTCAGTCCACTGAGCTACACCAGCCAGACCTTTCCTTGTTTTTTATACTGAAGATCATTATGATATACTTGGGTGTGGAATCCACCTAAAGTTTAAAAAAACTCTTGAATTGGAGAACATATCCATTTGGAAAATTCTCAGTTATAATTCTTCAGATACACTTTCTCTGCCATTGCCTCCATTCTATTCCTGGGGAACTCATTTTTGCCTTTGAAAAAACTGTTGGATTGTTAATTGTGCCCATTAACTGTTTTTCAGTACAATCTTAATTATTATAATTTCTGTGCTGTGTTCTGCACCTGTGGCAATATAGCAATTCCATGGTGCTATACTTTAATATATTTTTTCTTCCCATTAAACTAGACTGATTTCCAGTTAAACTAGACTTATTTATGTTTAAGTCCTTTTTATTCAATTACCATATTTTTACTTTTGAATATTCAATTGCACATATCATAGTCAATTTTTCTTGTTTTATGCCTATGTGTTTTTGTTTTATATTATTCTTTTAAATAAAATGTATTCCTTCATTTATCATCACATGGAGCTTTTTAAACATATTTTGCATAATCTCTGTCAGACTTGTTCATGAAATTAATTTCATTGGGAATTAATGATAAAGCAAGCATCATATCTTATATCTCTACATTTCTGATGTATAGCATGTTAGGTACTTAGTTGAGATTCAGAAAAAAATGTTTAATTAATAAATATATCAATGTTCTATTTTTGTATAAACAGAGATATTTATTTATCTAGCGCTAAGAGAATACATATTTCACTACTACTCTTGTTCAATCATGCAGGAAGTGAAACTCAGGATCATCTCACCCCTTTTCTGTTAAACAAACGATCGGAGTTAAAACAGCAAATGTCTGTCCAATGTCTCTCTTCTATTCTGCCTCACAATGCCCTTTTTACCTTGAGTCATTCATTTATTCATGCATGAATGAATGCTTTCATTCATTTTTAGGGTTTTCCTTTTGCAAATATGCTAATTAATCAAATTAATTATCTAGAATAAATTTTCCACACAAGATCATATTTTATAACTTGATTTAAATCTAGATGATGTGTTTATTACTTTAAAATAAATATCCTGTTAGAATTTAACAAGAAAACTTCTAATTATGTTTTAATTGATTTATTCAGTTGTCTGAATAAATTTTTTAAACAGCTATTAAATAAAGAAAGTGGCAAGATTCATTATAAATTTTCATGCCACATTCTAGTCAAACTTAAATTGTTATTCAAAAACCGAAGTTTTAAATATTTATGTATTAAATATGCTCAGTGTCTTCTGTAGCAGAAAGGATGTGGATTCTACATTTGATTTCTAAGCAAATTAATGATGTAACATAGCAGGATATAGTGGGCTAAAAAGAAACCAATCTAGTAGTTTGTGCCAATATTTTAAAGTTTTATGGATCAAATTACAGACAAATTTCCTATGACAAGGCAATTTCCTCATAGTGTATCTGCAGCCCCAATCATATTGATGTGCAAACAGGCAATTAAAAAATTCAAATTAAGAAATTAAGACTCATTGGTTTAAATCAGCTGATTTATAATTTGCTTTTTTATTTGAAAACAGTTTCGTTGAATTAAATATGCCAGTATTTAATAAAGCTGTCTTTTTCTCTCCCTGTTATCACTGTACATGTTGCACATCTGTAATGATCCGTGTTTCTTTTCTTTTAAGGAAATGTCCTTCACTAGAGGGGCTGAGAGCAACACTGTTTCAGTCAGCAGACCTAGGTTTCAATCCTAGCTTAGTTTAGCAGTGCACCAGCCATGCAGAAGGATGAAGTTACACCGCTCTGTTAGCCTCAGTTTACAGGTCTGCGAGGTTGGGATAAGAGTATATACTCCATAATGTTTTTATGAAGAGAAAATGAGATCATGTGTTATAAAGTATTTAGTACTTGTTAAATCTTCCCTCTTTCTAGACTTGTTCCCATTTTTACACACACACATAAAGAAGCCTTGTATTAACCTCTATTTCTAAAATATGTATACTATTACTAATGACAATTTAAAATACTTTATCTTACAGACTCATTCACATCCTTCCTAGAGAAGAACTATGCGATATTTAGCATGACAGGCAGTATATTATAAAGGTTAACGTCTTGATTATTTCAGCCAGACAAATAAAGGTAGTAAGGCAGCATAAGCAGCTATCAACTTCTCTTAGCCCCAATTTCCTCGTTCTCACAAGGAAAAGATAATGGAGCTATATAAGTTGCTGAGTGGGTTCATTAAAACAAAGGGCTAGCCCAGTGTATGGAACATATTAAGTACTCGGCTAACATAACCTTCTATAATTATAACCATTATTATAAAATGTACCTTGGAAAATGTACATAGATGCCTTTGTGAGAAAGTATGTGTTTCCCTTCGTATTAGAGCTGATACATTGGCAAATGTCTTTAACACTGAGACATTCAACTGTGAAAACCAATTATTATACAATTAGAAGCCTCCTCAATTAGAAAAAGATTAGGTCATGTTTTTAAAACACCCACCAATAAATTCTGCCAATCCCATCTGTGACGCAAATTAAAGCGACCCCAGTTAGCAGTTGTTTTCCTAACACTGTATCCGTCTCCTTGGAGACATCCACAAGACTTGTGTTAACATCTTTCAAGTTGCATCTGGATAGAACCAATATGTGATCAAACTCTTGCTACATTTCATTGACAGACAATATAACATTTGCTTTCCATTCTATTTTTATGCTTGTAATAAATAACTGCTTCATGAGATGTATGCCCATCTTTAAAACTGATATAACCATAAGGTCTGGGCATGTTGATTATCTAGAAAGGAGACCACTATGTATTTAGCAATTTTTATTCTGGGTATAAGAAATTCATTGACAAATTAAATCTTAAGGAAAACATTAATACAGTGATGTAAATTTAAAGTAAAAGGAAAATGGAATGGTTTAAAAATAGTATCTGTTTTTAAGAAGCAATTTAAATATGTAGCATGTTGTAGCTACACTATTAATTTTGGGTTAAATAAAACAGATTTAAAGGTGAAAGTACTGTAGAAACTCCTTTTGTCTCTTAAGTCCAAGGAAGAGAAGGTATAGTGGTATGTGTGGGAAAAATAAAAATGCTTCACATGGTATATAGTTTTGTAGTTTTTGTATATATATTTTTTGTGTCTCTGAACGTTGGGTACTTTAAACATCGTGCAAATGAAGAAGCAGAGGCTCAGATACGTGTCCTGGCCAACTGAGGGAATGCAGAGCAGAGGCACAAACTCACATTTCTGATTCCAAGTTCCATTTGAAGAACTTCATACCGGCCTAACAATAGCGAAAAATAAGGCACATACTGTGAGTTTAGGTGAGACAAAGTCAGTTACCAGCCTTAAATTCTTAATGCAAAACAGCATGGCTTGTCTGACGTGGCAAAAGAAAACTGGATAACCTCAAAAGGGTCTTTATAGTCCCAGGATCACATATAGCAGCCCCTTAGCTTCAACTTTGTTTATCATAAGTTCATGGTCATTAATTTAACGTAATGGTTGCTAAAATTAGTTTCTTGACCAATCAATAAACTAATGAAAAGTAGGCTATAAAATCATAATGTTCATAATGTTCAAACCTTTAAAAGATGAAGGAAATAAGAACTAATAAAAAAGGAAAATATACGTCCATCAAACATTTTGATGAGCAGATAGTCTGAATTTTAAATACCATAATAGTAAATTTTCTCCCTTTCTAAGTACTTCACAGCACTTGATAAACATTAAATTAGAACTTTGCTCAGCATGGCTGCTTAGTAAATATTAAATAATAGTAAAAATAATCAAAACACCACTGTGAAGGCAAAGCAATATTTCTTTTTACTAGATATTTCCCCTCATGTTTACAACTTTAAATAGAATTTAAATGTTTTGCACCATGCATGCCAACTGTTCTGAAAATTAAGAAATGCCGTTGATGTTTTGTCATCTTAATCAAAATTTGAATTCTATTTACCTTGGGAGAATACATGCTGTTATACAACTAATCCTTTTACTACCTAACCAAATAATTAATACCTTTATAAGCACATCATAAAATATAGATTAGTAAATAACTCATTATGCACTTAATTTCAATACTAATTGCCTACAGGCTTAATGAGTTCTTCATTGTAATAAGAAAACTGATGTTAATTTTTATTAGATGTAACTTCAAAACAAAACGTACTTTACCAATCTATGACCCAGTTTGATGTTTAATAAAAATTCTTCCAGGGAAAGTCTTGCCATTGATTAGTATTAGGTGATTTTAAATAAATATTGTGTGATGGAGTGTTAAATTAGAAATTTTGACTTACGCACCAGAAGATGCTGAAGTCTGAAATGGCGCAAGACTATCTGTAGAATTTACAAAAGTAATAGAAAACCTCTAGTCCACTTTAAGTGGTTAGAGGTTGAAATAATGGGAATTAAGAGTAAACAATGAAGGAGATTTTAAGAAGAGAGGTACAGGTGGGAGGAAACTCCCACTCCCACAAGGGAAGGGGTGCAGTACTCTTGAAGACAAGAAGGGCCCTCATGGAATTCATATTCCATAAGCTTTGAGCTATGGAATTGCTCATGGAGCTATTCCAATAGCTCATGGAGCTATTGCATGAGCTACAAGCTATGAACACTGCAGTCAGTGGGCAGGTTGAACTAGTACCAGACCTCTGCCTAGAAATCTGTAAGGTAAAGACAGGCTTGGTGGTGCTGAACAAAGAGTGAGAAGAATTGCTGCGTCATTGGGATCAGTCTATTCCCAGTGTTTGTTGAAGTAAAAATGCATGCTTATTTTCCCAGAAGTAGATGCAGGCCTCCCCTAGAAGGAGAGTCAGCAAGAAGGTCACCTTAGATTCTGTCAAACAAACGAGTTCTCTAGAGGTTGACAGTTCTTGGTAGAAAAGGAACTGCAGGTAGGCCAGTAGAATTCTCGGGTGCAATAGAGTTGCATTTGCCCTGGTCTTGTGAACTGCCCTGTGAGAGAACCACGTTGGGGCCTTGCAGAAGTCCCAGGGACTCTTTCAGCCACAAATAGCTATCAGGCAGGGAAGGCCAGAAACCAGTCAGTGACACTGCCTTCAAGCAAGAACTTTGCGGCTTTTCCTACTTCTTATCTTCCCACCCTTCACCTCCCAACTAAATACCCAACCTCAGATGAGTGAGTCAGAAATCTCTGATGCAAGATACCACAGAAGGCGCTGTTAAATAGGGAATGATCAGCCCTCACTCCTCCCCTTACCAGCCCCAGGTTGTCTCCCTCACCAATTACAGCGGTAGTGAGCATAAGCAGCAGCACTTTGGGGTAAATATGAAGCCTTTGAAAATTATATGGAATTGGACCTTCTAATAGCAGGATTTCATTTGTGTTTTAACACTTAGAATGAGCTTTCAGTAACTAACAAAAAAGTAGAAATGCTACAGAACAAGTTGCGTTCTGATCCGGGGTAGAGAGTTTACTTCGCCTTGATAAATTTGAAGTGACAGAAGTAGGAAAAAAACTACATGGTATCTGATTAAATTCAGTGAGCACTGCTTGTTCAACCTACCCGTCACAATTGTTATATTTAAGTTAAAAATAGGTTACTGATAAATTCAAAACTGCCTGAAACTCAAAGAGCCTTAGTTTTTAAGGACTCTAAGATAATAGAACTAACATTTCTAAGTGTTTCAATCCAGTACCCTCCAAAAGTTTTTTTTTTTGTATCTCTAAATAAAGGTGAAAAAAAATTGAGGACAAATAGTTGCATGGGTAGATTCTGTTAAATCTGTAACTGATAAGTCAAGCACAGCATGAAAAAATCAATAATTCTCCTATTCTGGGCAGTGACTTAAAACTCTTCTGTTAGAATAGGGTAAGGCCTTCTCACTTCATTTAAAAAGCAGAGCAAAAAGTATTCTGATTTCACATCAACTGTATTGCCACCAGAGGTTTGGGACTGAATTCCATTTAACAAGGCACATCTTGTGTATGCAGAATTGTATCAAGGCCTGCCCTGAAAATAGCCTAACGTTGAGTCACTTGCTTTTTAAATGGAAGCTGGAAGCTGTTAGACTTGAAAATAATAATCTAAAAGGTTTAGGAAGGAAAGCTAGCTTCCTCTCATTGGAAACAATGAAAAATAATCTAAGAATGCCCTTCTCTTCTCCCTGGTAAAATTCTAACCCTTTCCAGTAAAGACAAGCAATGGGTTTAGTCCATGCAAAAGAAAAGATCATTGGTGGGTAGGATCAAATATATTTCAGCAACACAGCCACTTTGTATCAGAAAATCGTATGGTGAGATTCTTTAAATGACTGAGACAATTTGTAGCACAAACTCTTTTGTCCTTTATAAGCATTTATTATTTGACAAATATAATTTTAAATCAACTTATTTAACTATTAGTTTCTCCATTTCAAAGCTTACAATAAATAACATGGAAAATTATAACTCTAGAAATGTATATACACACATATACACCTCATATACACATATATGTAAAATTATTTTAATTGTTAGAGCTGGTTTTCTACATTGTGTGCACCCATCAAATGCTAACTGCTTTGGCTGATGACACTGACTTAGCTGTTTGTGTGCAATGTACTAAATGATGGAATGTAATTGATACAATTGGCTTTTACTTACCCACAAAGCAACTACAAAATGAAATGACACAAACATTAGTCTCAGGAATTCTGCCATGAAATGTGATGAGTCGATTCCGTGTTAGTGACAGATACTGTACACTCTAACGATGCATTCTAAGTAAACAGCAGCATTTGGTGACGGTTATCTCCTCTTCGACTCTTTTCAATGTTCTATTTTAAACAAGCTCTCCCAGGGGAAAAAATCACCGTGTAGAAAAACACCAATTTGTTGCTTCCTGATTTCTTTTTAATCCTCGTTTTTGATCAAAGTTCTGGTGCTGTGTTTACAAATGAAAGAATGGTAGAATAGTGTAGATAAAGAACAATGTATGGGTCAAGGGGCAGGTGATGTTGTTAAACTCACACACACACTTGCATCAAATTTCTGATTTATTGAGACAAAAATGTGGAGCTTAATACAAGCAAGGTTAGAGCAGAAACAGAGAAACATATTAGTGTGGCTTTTGTTCCCTTAGTTTATTTCCTTAGTGCCTCAGCATGGTTCTTTAGTTCCCGAACATGGCCAGCAGTTACTGCTGATACTGTTCATGTAGTCATGTCCACCTAAAGTTAAGAAAACTGCTGAGAACTTGTTGAGTAACTGATTTTAGTATATCACCAGCAAGGCAATGTCCTCAAACAAAGTTAATGCTCAGGTGTTTCTGGAGTTATGTATATATTCAAATATATTCATCTCGTGGGGAGACTACAGTGCAATAGAGTTATGTATATGACCCCATCCTGTCTTAGTTCTGGCTGCTATAGTAAATATACCATAGACTGGGTGGTTTAAAAAGCAAACTTTCATGTCTCATAGTTATGGAAGATGAAAATTTCAAGATCAAAGTGTTGGAACCCACTGTGGCTTGAGATTTCAAGTAAATTGCTAATGAGTAGAATGTGTTTAAAGTGGGCTTTAAAGACGAAGTAATGATCAGGAAAGTGGGGATGAAGAGTGGGGTGGCAATAGGGAGTAGAAGAACATTCCAGGTAGAAAACTGAACAAAGAGAAGGTAAATGAAAACATCTCAAGGTGTGTTCTTGGCATTGCAGTTCTGATACGTGGAACACTGAGGCTTCCAAACGTAAACCGCAGAGTAACCTTTGCTAATAGACAAGTCAGGTAACTGAACACACAGAATTTCTGAATATCAAGAAATCTCTGGCAACTATTATGTATGCACATCAAGATTTTGATTCACATTTTCTTTTGAACACAGATTATATGGTTCTTTTTAGAATAAAATATATGAAGAATGTGATTTGTTTTTACATTTTAAAAATAAACAAAGTAAGAAATGATTATTTTTTGTAAATGATATTACAGAAAACTAAATGCCTAAAATAAGTTGGGCAAAGATACCATAAGTTGTAAAAATATGAGCAGTGTTTTCCTTTGGTAAAATCCTTGATTTATTAGTAGTTCAAGTAAGGTAAGAATAGAGCATTTTATAACTTTTTGATGGAACTATCTAATGTACACGAATTAA
>PVKM010026122.1:0-19552 GCA_004027735.1 Carollia perspicillata | reverse complement strand
TAATGAATAAAGAGTAAATTGAAACCTTCACTGTGATAAAGCAGTGAGATTTGGGTGTTTGTCCTAGCAGGTAGTGATACTTACCCGGAATAGCCATGCTGCTTAAAAAAGGAACAGTTAAAAATAATAAAGCAGAAGTGTAGACAATAATGTCAGATGAAAAGATATATCAGAAATACTAACCGCAGGAAAGCAAGTATCAATAATATTAATGTCAAATAAAGGAGACTTTCATCAGAAAAGCATTTTAACAATAAGGAAGTTATTATTTCATGATTAAAAAGATTAATTGGGAAGATGTAAAAACCCACATTCAACATGCTTTTAACAACATAGCCTGAAATAAATAAAACAAAAATTAATTGTAAATTAAAAGGAGCAATTAATTCCAAGGGGGAATATTTGAATATGCTTCTCAAGAATTTATAAATCAATCTGAAATAATGCATAATAATATAGAAGATTTGCACAATCTAATGACATAGCTTGATCTCATGGACAGATCTGCACTCAATAAAAAATACGCAATTGTTTTAAACTCACAAAAACTGACTATGTAGAATGTCTTGTTAAATACCAAAAGTCAATATTACGTGTAGCATATTCTCAGACTTCAGAGCCATATGTCTAGAAATCAATCACAAAAAGACACTTTGAAAACTGCAAAACACACTTATATGTAACTGAACAATGGAGCCCTGTGTATTAAAACTTGTGAATGCAGGTAGAAAAATTTCTAGAAAAAAATAGCCTTAAATTCAAATATTAGAAAAAAATAGACTGAATTAGCTAAGGGTTCAACTCAACACCGGAAGCTGGAAAAAGAACCAGGCCCTTATGTGAACCAATGCTATTTATACTAAATCTGTGCACCCCAACATGGTCAAGAGGGGAAGGGTGACATAACTGGAATTCTCCAATTTGAACATGGATCCCATGTGTACTAGCAGGTTTTGTGTTTCTTGGACTTATGCTTCTTTTTTTTAAAAGATTTTATTTATTTATTTTTAGAGAGTGGAAGAGAGGGAGAAAGAGAGGGAGAGAAACATCAATGGGTGGTTGCCTCTCACATGCCCCCTACTGGGGACCTGGCCTGCAACCCAGGCACGTGTCCTGAATGGGAATCAAACCAGGGATCCTTTGGTTCGCAGACCCATGCCCAATCCACTGAGCAACACCAGCCAGGGCAGACTTATGCTTCTTAATAAAGAAGCTAGCACAGAGTCCACAGCAGTCCTGACACATGGAGTGAAGGACTACAAACACAAAACATTCTGTCACAGTTAAATGCACCTTCTTGCCTTTAGACTAGGTACAAAGGTAAGCACATTCTACATTTTATGTTCTTCCAGCATGTCTGAATTTGGAGGGATTTAACTGTTGTTGAAGGATTAGCCTTGCCTGAGATCAGGTTCTTTCTCATAGGAAATGAGCAGTGAACCAAGACTTGGCATGCACACACATACAGACAGCATTTTTAGATGGTAATGCTTCCTGACATGCATGTGCACACAGCAGCCCTTTGGGGCAGTAAATCATTGTTATAACATTGGCAACTAAAAACTACAACCTCAGAGAAGTAGGGTAGCAGGTTAAAACATTTATTGTTCTTTAGAAAATTACCAGCCCTGGCTGGCGTGGCTCAGTGGATTGAGTGCCCCCCGCCTCCGAGAACCAAAGGGTCTCGGGTTAGATTCCCAGTCAGGGCACGTGCCTGGGTTGCAGGCCGGGTCCCCAGTAGGTAGGGGGTGTGCAAGAGGCAACCACACATTGATGTTTCTCTCCCTCTCTTTCTCCCTCCCTTCTCCTCTCTAAAAAATAAATTTAAAAAGCATTTAAAACAGAAGAAAATTACCAGATGGCTATGCTCTTATATTTGGGGGAAATGATTACATAAAGAGAAAGCTCCTTTATGTCAGAGTTCCTAAAATTCTCTTGGCTGGCCTCTAGTCAAGCAAGATACACAGAACTGATAAAGTTACTTTCTATAGACATGGAGATAAAAGAAAAAAAGAAAAAACAAACAAAACCTTTCATGAGGTACTTGCCTTCCTTTGTTAAGTACATAAATTAGCCCTTTAAAACCCAGTGGTTGGAGGGTTGCCATTTCAGGATTCTTGTCTGATAAAGGAGGCTGCACAATCTGAGGTAAGAGTGCAGGCAGTCTTACTGCCCTAGGGCACTTATCAAATTACTCAACCAGGAGGCAAGACTGGGTTTCACACTCAGCATCATCAAGCTGATACAAGGAAAGGATGGGAGCTTAGGTTCCATCGCAGGAAGCTGAATGCGAGCCCATGAAATGAGGCCTTTGGCAACAATCAGCTACCCAGCTGGGCCTCACTCACGCTAGAACAGGAAGGCCATGGACCCCAATAATCATCTGCTGAGGCAGATAAAAACAAGAGTGAAAATAAGGAAAGTAGACGACAGTAAATGAAAGTAAGGCAAGCACTGGGCACTCACCCAATAACCACAGTCTCTAGGGATTTTGTAAAAACCCACAACCACAGCCATCTGTTCCTGAAGGAGAAGAACACTATGCTGTCTCCTCACCCAGGGCTGGATTCTAAAACTGTGTAGGCAGCAAAAATCACTTGTAGCACTAATGGCCCTTTGATAAGTTCTTGAATTGTTCCCTGAAGTGTAACATATGTACTTGTGTGTATAAACTTCTGTACAGTAAATCTGATTAACCCTAAAGTTTGAGGAACGGTGAGCAGGGATAGAAGGAAAACCTAAACACCACTTAAACAATTTGCCTTTGAGATAATAATTAAATCCTGGATTGTGAATGGGGGATGCGTGGAGGGCAGACACTCCTAAGGCTTAGCGCAGGGCCTACCTAGCACGCGGTGGAGAGGACTAAACACTTTTGAACATGCGCCCTGATTTAGAGATGTGAAGACGCCCTGCTCTTCTGGGACATGTTCCTCCTTCTCACCACTTACTGGACCACGATCGTCAAAATTCTCTACCAACAAGTTACTTTTGATAATAAGTTTTTGTGAAAACATAATTTAGAAATGTTAGGTGACTCTTACAGATGTGAATTATAAGGCAGTAACTGCTGTAAACTTAATAGGTCAAATTCATTCAGTGTAGATTTCCCTGTGTCTTCTCCCTTAACAATACACGCTCCTCTCGGACAGTATTAGGAGCAGGTGGCGGTGGGCAAGGCTGGGCAAGGATGAGGTTCTTAGGAAGGGAGGGGGAAGAGAAGTGCACCACTGTTAGTCTTCAAAATGAAGATAAGTCCTCAGTGCCCCGAGCAGCAGCTTCTGTACGATGGCCAAGTGACCGAGGCCTCAACACAGACTCCTGGAACCCTGCCCCTCCCACCCCTGCTTCAGCACACCCCCCGAAATTGGAATTTCTTTGTGCAGACCAGTCTGTAAATGCCTCCCTGCCCTAATCTCCTGCCCAGAGAAATATACCCCTGCTCACCAGGGTTCCCCTGCCCCTACGGTGCGATGCAATGGCTGCGCTGTCTCAGGTTTAGTTTCTTCCCCTAAATCTTTCAAGCGCATGAACAATCTGGTGTCAGAAATATGAGCAACAGGCACCTCCACACTCTTCCAGCCGCTGCTCCAGCAGTCACATCTGCTGACGTACGGGCGTGGTCGAGGACTGCAGTCTTTAACTTCTCTAGAAGTGGGGTCAGCAAAGTTTTTTGGGAAAGAGCCAGGCACTAAATATGTTCGGCTCTGCAGGCCATGCAGCCTCTGTCACAGCTACTCGGCTCTCTGTGGCACAGAGTAGCCATAGACACTGTGTACCTGAAGGGTTTGGCTGTGTCCCAGTAAAACCTTAGGGGCAAATATAGGTGGGAGGCTGGATTTGACCAGGGGCTCCAGTTTGCTGACCTCAACTATAGATTAAATCAACCTGAATAAAATGTATTTTCTCAAAGTTGGCTGTATTTTAAAAGTTGTAAAGCTTCAATATTTTGTGCCAGTGCCCCCCCAAATGTGGTAGTGTGAGTATAAAGTATATAAGTTAATGACATCTGGAGCCGTACGTATCAAAATTGTAAATGCAGTAAGCACAGAATACTCACAGATGTATGCCAAGATATACGTAAAAGACGTTTACTGCAAAAAAAAAATCAATTGTTTTAGAGTAGCATCAATTTGATGATGATACAAACATGACATAGTTTAAATTCTCTAATCACTGCACCCCAGCTGTACTATGTTGACGCTCCCTTCCCTACTTCATGTTATCTTGTCGCTTTTGATTATGAAAATCCAATTCAGTTAAACACTGCTGATGGCTCTGGCAGTTACAGGATAGTCACCGGGCCGTGAAGTGCAGCACAGGGAATAGAGTCAGTAACGCTGTAGTAACTCTGTACGGTGTCAGGTGGCACTGGACCTATCGGGAGATCACTTTCTAAGTTCTGTACATGTCAAATCACTGTGTTGTGCACCTGACACTAATATAATGTTGTATCTGTTGTCAAAAATAAAAATAAAATTAGAAAAAATTTTAAAAAGGTAAAAATAGATAAAACTGCTAGCTTCTCATCTTAAAATCTTATCTCTTTCACTCTCCTACCTGGCACTGTCCAAAGTTGTGGCTCAGAAAATTTGGGACAGGATGGGCTCTTCCATCGCTCCTACTCCAGCATCTGAGAGGAAAGAGAGGGTGCTGGTTGGGTTGGTGGGGGGCGGGGGAGGCTGGGGAGAGCCTAGACTGGTTTTTGATTCCCTTTCCCAGTCTGGACTTGGGGAGGGGGGTTGGTTCTCCCCGTCCCTCTCCACCTGCTCATCCTTGTACAAGCTCCTTGAGGGCCCACGGGGCCTCCCCACTGCCCACTTCTCTCTGACACGGGAGATGGGACTTGGCTCCACGTCTTCACCCTGTCCTCAGGGGCTGGCATGGCCTCAGGCTAAGGCCTTCCCACCCCTGGTAGTGGGGCGTGAATTTGCTAGGGCTGCCAGAACACAGCACCACAGGCTGTGTGGCTTAAACAACAGAAGTGTCTTTTCTCCCAATTCAGGAAGCTGCAAGTTGGAGATCAGGGCGTCGGCAAGGTTTGTTCCTTCTGAGGCCTTTCTCCTTGGCTTGCAGATGGCTGCATTCTCCCACTGTCTTCACATGGTCGTCTCCCTGTGTGTGTCTGTGTCCTAATCTCTTCTTATAAGGAGGCCAGTTATATCAGATTAGGACACTACCTTTAATGACCTCATTTTCAGTTAATTACCGCTCTAAAGGCCATGTCTCCAAATACAGGGAGTCAGGACTTCAACATCTGAACTGGGAGGTTGGGGGCATAATCCAGCCTGTGACAGGTAGGCACAACAAAATAGCTCAAGTCTGCTCCTGTCCATGGGGTCACTGCACTCATAGGACGGCTGTGCCACCCTGCCCCACCATGCAGTGACAGTGCAGGTCACCCCACTGCTACCCTAATGTTCTTTTCACTGGCTCAGGAAGGATCAGGCCAGACCCACCACCAGTCTGCTGCCTCAGCAGACATCCAGCTGGGATTGAGATACTTTCCTCCCTTGTGGAAGGTATTCTGAGCCTCTACCCAGGAGAAAGGAATTTTTACTTTTTATTCACTTAGTCTTCTGTGTTGTTTCAATTTTTAAAACATATGTATGTGCAACATTTTAAAATAAAGTGGTATTGTAGATATAATAAGATTCTATCCTGGTTTCTAGAAATTTTCAGTTGGGCAAAATCAAGTTGACGTTAGAAAAATATTAAGTGCTCAGTGCGTAGTAATTTCAGGGGGTTATAAGTAGCACTATTATGCTGCACACCTGACTGTCATGTTGTCAGGGCTCTTGAATGGTTTCCAAAATCAAGTGTAGGAGGCAGCAGGCAGGGCAAAGCGCATCAGCGGAAATATCAGGGTCACCAAGTAAAGGCGGAGAAGCCCCGCCTTCGATAGCCCTTCGGGACAGAGGTGTCGCCGCCCCCTGGGCCACATGTCTATCATATTTGTTCATCCTCACAAGTATGTTTTGGAGGTCTGACCTGTGCAAATAGTGGGGATATTAAAACAAATGGGACTCGCTACTACCTGCTCCTCGTGGCAGGCGCTGATGCATCTCCTGCAATGGGGAGCTTTGCATTTATCCAACTGCATCCTGGTTTTTCAGTATCTGCGCCATAGTTCCTTTTCCAATAGTCTATTCTTTTCACATTCTTTCTTTCATACTGCTTCTTTGTTTACTTTCGTGGACTCGCAGGTTTCTGTTTGTCCATTTGGGATTTCGTTTCTTTAATTTTTTCTTCTGAAAATTTCACTGTTTTATTTATATTCTTCTTTTCTTTAAAGGGGGAAAAAAAACCCTCCTTGGTTCCTTGCACTGTCTCTGACTCTGAAAGTCTATACTTTTGAAATTAACAATTTTTTGATGGCCTCCCTTTAGGGCATCATTTTCTGTTCTCTGTTTCCCAGCTGAAAAAACTGGGGCAGAGAATGGAAACATCTCCGTCCTGATGGTTTGACTGTCAGCTCCTAAAGGGCCAGCTGGTGCCACCCTCCTCAGAGGATCCCCGGGGGCTGGGAGTGCTGCCCAGCACCTAGTGAGCATTGGCTGAATAAGTACATGAGGAACGTCCCAGTGTTCCGTGCCTTTGGTAACGGCACCCCATTTCTGTATTTCGTTCTTGGTGGGCGCATTGTTCCTTGCTCTCATCTAGCACAAAGTTCCTTTATCTTTCCATTCCCACACAGTCACTGGCTGTGGTTTAAAACAGAGTCACCTCTCAGACCCCAGTGACCTCAGGAAGCAGACTGTGGCAAGATACGGCTTATTTCTGGAAGGCACTCCCACGGTCAGTTCCCTGTGTGCTCAGGCCTGTGACAGATGGGGACAAGCACAGAAAGAGACACACGAGCAGGCTTTGTATCTGAGATGTCCCAGCTATCCAGGTGGTGAGAAAAACACAGCAAGGGAACTTCGGTCATTTGTTTAAGTGCGAGCTTCCCAAAACCTGTGGCCAGAGGAGAACTTCCATAGATCTAGGCAACAGAGCCTGTGCCAAGTGGGTTTGGGAAATACTATATTATATCTTCCTTTTGGGACTTTATAATGTATGTGAACCTGTCATGGACTATGAGATGTCCAATAGAAAATGAATTTGTTTGATTTTGTTTATCTCGTTTTAACCAAGGAATCTTTCCTCCTTTCTTCTTTTCCTTTTCTTTTTTTCATTTTCCTCCCTTCCTTCCTTCCTTCCTTCCTTCCTTCCTTCCTTCCTTCCTTCCTTCCTTCCTCCTTCCCCTTCTCTCTCCCTCCCTTCTTTCTTTGATCATTCTCTCTTTCAGGGGAAGCCCAACTCCAAGAAAAGAATGTGAACTGCTATACAGTAATTTTAATTTTCCAGAAAGGGTACAAAATAGCAGCTGAAGTCTTGACTCTGGAATCAGACTGATGACACTTGGATCTGGGCTTTGAACCTTTAAACTGGTGATTAAACTGGTGACCTTAAGAAAGTTACACAGTTCCTATGTGCCTCAGTTTCCTCATCTGCAAATGAGGAAACTGACACTTCCTACTTGGGAAGCCGTAAAAATTAAATGAGTTGATTTGGGGAAGGATAGAGAACAATGCCTGGCACATCGGAGTTGATGCTACAGAAGGGTTAAAAATTGTGCTAGCTATTACTTCAGTGATATTACTAAAAATTAGAATAGAAAAGTAGTTTCCAAAAGCAAGTGCCTTGGATTCTATGAGAATTTTTTTGCAGAAAGAGAAATATCCATCTTAAAATTCATATGGAATTTCAAGTGAACACAAATAGCCAAAACAGTCTTGAAAAAGAAGAACGAAGTTGAAGGTCTCCTGCTTCCTGACTTCAAACTTCTCACACAGCTCTAGTAAACAGGAGGGGACAGTCTGAGATGGGGGAGTAGGTGGGTGCTGCATTCACCTTCTCCCATGACCATGCCAAATTTACAACGAAATTATAGAACAATCAAGCTGGACGCAAGACTATCTGAAGGGAAGGCTTATAAGCTAAGAATTTACAGAAGAAGCCACATCAAGACTGGTAGGAAGGGCAGAGACGTGAGATGAGCTGGCCCCACATCCACGTGCAGCAGCTGAGAGTCTGGAGGGATATCTCAGCTGCAGAGGTCCCCCCTGAGGTGTATGGGCTCTCAACCTCTTGCTGGCCTCCTAAGCCTGGAGCACCAGTGCCAGGAAGATAAGCCCATATAACATCTGGCTGTGAAAATCAGTGGGAATTCATTTACGTAGGGGAAACAGAAGGCTGCTGGAAACCCAGGCATCCTCTTAAAGGGCCTGCACATAAACTCTTATTCACAGACACCCACCCGGGGCTCCAGTGAAGGGATGGCAGCATGGAGGGTGCCAGAGTCATATGCAGAGAGACTGAGTTGTGTGGCTTTGGGGAGAAGGTTAGAGGGACAGCTGCCAATGTTCTTGTGTTGAGTCCCTCTCCCGAATTGCCCAAAGATATCATCTTTCCTAAAGGGAGCACTACCCCCTTAGGGCATTACCTCAGTGAGCTATACTGGCCCCACCCGGATAACTCTCAGAGGCCCTGCCCTATCCAGCTGGACTATGGCTGTAAACTCAGTTAGTGGCAACCAGACTGGGCTGAACTACATTGCAGTCTTCCTTAAAAATGTCTCAAGGAATTTGGGGCAGCCACTGAGGGTGCCAGAGACACACAGGAAGAAATTGAGTTATGTGACTTTAGGTCCAGGGCCATTTTCCTGTATGTCTGACACATACCACCTTTTCTGTGTCAAGCCCTCCATCCACTTGCCTAAATCTTAATCTCCTTTAGCTTGATGAACTCTACTAGCTCCATCCTGATGACTCCCTGAGAACACTGCTATACCATCAGGGCCCACCGTCCCAGGAGGGGGCAGCTGGTCTCAGGATACCCTGAGATTTTGGCTGCATGACCTCAGACCCAACAATGGCATTGAGTTTGATTCTGTATTAACCTGGTAGTTATCACTCTTCCTTACCTGGTGACTCCCTGAGAACCTGCCTCATGCAATTCACATATCTCCGGAGGTGCTTTCAGTGGCTGAGCCAAATCCTCACTGCCAGCCAGCCTGAGGTTAACCCCACCCACAACATCCAACAGCAATCAAGACTCAAATACAACAGGAATGTACGCATAACACACACAGGGAACAATCCTGGAGCACCCAGCTCAGGGGATCAGGGAGACCGTGCCACTGGGCCCCTAAGGACACCAACTATATAAGGCCACACTACTAAGATTGGGAAACACAGCAGCTCTACTTAAGACATAGGAAAAAAACACAGGGAGTCAGCCTAAACAAGAGACACAAAAACAGGTCCCAAATGAAATAACAGAAGAAATCTCCAGAAAAAAAAACTAAATGAAATGGAGGCAAGCAAACTATCAGATACAGAGTTGAAAACAATGCTAATAAGGATGCTTTAAAAACTTCAGGGAAGAATAAATGAACTCAGTGAGAATTTCAACAAAGACAGAGTAAGTATGAAAAAGAACAAAGAAACCATAAAACAGTCAGACATGAAGAATATAATAATTGAAACAAAGGATACACCAGAAGGAATCAACAGCAGATTATATGAAATGAAGGATCAAATCAGCAATTTGGAAAACAAAATAGCACAAAACACCCAATCAAAATTGAAAAAAGAAAAAAATTTAAAAACTGAAGACAGCTGAAGGGACCTCTGGCATAACATCATCATGGGGGTACCAGGAGACAAGAGAGAGCAGGGATTGAGAACCTATCTGAAGAAATAATGACAGAAAATTTCCCTAACTTGGTGAAGAAGGAAAACACATAAGTCCAGGAAGTGCAGACAGTCCCAAACAAAATTAATCTAGAGATGCCCACACCAAGACACATCATAATTAAAATGTTAAAGGTTAAAGATAAAGAAAGAATCTTAAAAGCAGCAAAAGAAAGACAGATAGTTACCTAAAAGGGAGTTTCCATAGATTGTCAGCTGATTTCTTAAAAGAAACTTTTCAGGCCAGAAGGGATTGGCATGAAATCTTCAAAGTGATGAAAAGCAAGGACCTATAACCAAGATTACTCTACCCAGAGATGCTATCATTTAAAATTGAAGGAGAAATAAAGAGCTTCCCAGTCAAGAAAAAGTTAAAAGAATTCATCACCACCAAATCACTATTATAAGAAACGTTAAAAGGAATTCTGTAAGAAAAAGAAGGGAAAAAGGAATATAACTATCAGTAATAAAATGGCGATAACTACATACCTATCAACAACTACTTTACATGTAAGTGTATTAAATGCTCCAATTAAAAGACAAAATGTAGCTGAATGGATAAGAAAACAAGACCCATGTATATGCTGTCTCCAACAGACCCATATCAGATTGAACGACACACACAGACTGAAAGTAAAGAGATGAAAAAAAGTCTTTTGTACAGAAGAAACAAAAGAAAAGCTGAGGTAGCAATACTTACATCAGAAAAAACAGATTTCAAAATGAAGGTATAATAAGAGACAAAGAAGGATATAATGACATTACATAATGACAAAGGGATCAATCCAACAAGAAGATACAACCCTTGTAAACATTTATGCACTCAACACAGGAGCACCTAAATATATAATGCAAATATTGATGGACATAAAGGGAGAAATCAACAGTAATATAGTCATAGTTGAGGACTTATAGATCTATCCATTTGAAATCAATGGATAGATCTTCAGACACAAAGTCAACATGGAAAATGGTAGCCTTAAATGATGCACTAGATCAAGTGGATTTAATTGACAGCTTCAAGTGGATTTAATTGACAGCTTCAGCATGGGTCACTCTTTTAAAGGGCATATGGAAAATTTCCCAGGATAGACCACATATTATGCCACAAACCAAGTCTCAATATTAAGCATCTTCTCTAACAACAATGGTATGAAACTATAAATTAATTACAAGGAAAAAACTAAAATAACACACAAACATAAGGAGGCTACATAACATGTTACTAAACACTGAATGAATTAATGATGAGATCAAGGAAGAAATAAAAGAAAAATACCTTGAGACAACTGAAAATGAAAACACAACAATTCCAAATCTACGGGACATAGTGATGGCAGTCCTAGGAGGGAAATTCATAGCATTAAAGGCCTTCCTCAAGAAACAAGAAAAATATCAAATAAATAATCTAAGCTCATACATGAAGCTCATACTAGAAAAACAGCAATAAACAAAGCCCAAAGTGAACAGAAGGAAGAAAGTAATAAAGATCAGAGCATAAATAAATAAAATGGAGTCTACAATAACAATATCAAAAAATTAAGTAAGTCAGAGAAAACAAATATATGATTTCACTTGTATGTGGAATCTAATGAACAAAAGAAGGAAACAAACAAACAGAAGCACAGTCATAGATGAAGAGAAAAAAACTGATGGTTGCCAGAGGGGAGGGCTTTGGGGGTCTGGGTGAAAAGGGGGAGGGCATTAGGAGATACAAATTGATAGTTGCAAAATATTCATGGGATGTAAAGTTCAGCATGGGAATATAGTCAATAATATTGTAATAACTATGTATGGGACCAGGAGGGTATATGAATTATCAGGGAGATCACTTTGTAATACCATTATATAATTGTCTAACCATTATGCTATATACCTGAAACTAATATAAATAATAAAAATATTCAAAAAATATTACTCATATCCTAATATTTAACATTATTCATATTACTTAATATTAGTCTTACTATTATTAGACGATTTGGGGCCAAACTAAGCCTCCCATATTCGCTGTGAGTTTCCAAGGTGGTCATGGAACCCTGAATCAACCCTTAGATTCAGCACAGAAGTATGACGAACGAAGGATGGGGCCAGTCACCAATCATGGGACCAACAGGAATTCTCAGCACATTCACTGTCACATTCCTCAGGTAACTGTTATGAGCTGGATATTGTCCCCCCCAAATTCGTATGTTGAAATCCTAACTTCAGGACCTCAGAGTGTGAGTGTACTTGGAGATGAGGTCTTCAGAGGGGTGATTAAGTTAAAACAAGGTCATCATGAAGACACTGGGAAAAGATGGCCATCCACAAGCCCAGGAGAGAGACTTCAGAAGAAATCAACCCTGATGACACCTTGATCTCAGACTTCTAGCCTCCAGAACTGTGAGAAAATAAATTTCTGTTGTTTAGGCTTTCCAGCCTGTTCTTTGTTATGGCAACCCCAGCAAATGAATACAGTATCTGAACGCTTTAATGGGCGCACCCAGTTTCAAGAAGAATCTTAGCTCTGGAAGGGGCATTATCAGCCCTTGCCTTCATCTTTTCAACTACAAAGCCTTGCTGACTAATGCTTGCAGCAATTTTATCAGATATATCTCCCTAGGCAAGGGAAACAAAAGACAAACAAATGAGACTATATCAAACTAAAATGTTTTAGCACACCAAAGAAAATCATCAACAAAATAAAAAGACAACCCATAGAATGGGAGAACATAGTTGACAATACATCTGATAAGGGGTTAATATCCAAATTTTATAAAGTACTTACAAAACTCAACACCAAGAAAACAACCAACCCAATTAAAAAATGGGCAAAGGACCTGAATAAACAACTTCTCCAAAGGGAACATACAGATGGCCAATAGACATATGAAAAGAGACACAATGTCACTAACCATCAGAGAAATGCAAATTAAAACCACAATGAAGTATCATCTCACACCTGTCAGAATGGCTATCATCAAGAAATCAAAAACAACAAGTGCTGGCAAGGATGTAGAGAAAGAGGAATCCTTTTGTACTGGTGGTGTGAATGCAGGTTGGTGCACCCACTATGGAAAGCAGTGTAGAGATACCTTAAAAATTAAAAATGGATCTGCCTTTTGACACAGTGGTCCCACTCCTGGGAATATATCTGAAGGAATCCAAAACACTAATTTGAAAGAAGATAAGCACCCCTATGTTCATTGTAGTGTTATTTACAATTGCCAAGATATGGAAGCAGCCCAAGTGTCCATCAGTAGATGGATATCAGTGGATAAAACAACTATAGGACATTTACACAATTGAATACTACTCAGCCACAAAAAAAAGAAGAAAAATTTACCCTTTGCAACAGTAAGGATGGAACTGGAGAATTTTATGCTAAGTGAAATAAGCCAGTCAGAGAAAGACAAATAAAATATGGTTACACTCACATGTGGAATCTAATGAGCAAACTGAACTAACAAGGAAAATGGGAACAGACGCATAGATGGGCAGCAGGATGACAGATATACAGGAGTGGGGGAGCCAGGGGGTAGAAGGATTGAGCAAAAAGGACTCATGGACATGGACAACAGTGTGGTGATTGCTGGGGGAGGGAAGTATAAGGGGACTAAATGCTAATGGAGAAAAAATACAACAAAGATTAAATCAAGATTTTAAAAAAAGAGCTCTGCTGACCGACAGATCTGGAGGGAGAGAGAGAAGCCAAAGTCAGGCCCCTGAGACTGAGGCAAAGAAGCCGTCCCCTTTACTTACTCATGAGCCTGCACAGTATAATCACATTCTGTGAAACTAATTTATGAGACTTGATTAATTTCATATTCTCTTGAGGGATATATTCAGTAACCACACAGCTTTGCCAATTTCACAGGGAGATCTGTTTCATTTAGCTATTTTACACTGGTATGCCTTCATTGTGCAAATGTGGACAGTTATTTAAAGGGAAAAATGTGCTTATGTTTCTAAATAATTGTTCTTCACAGACTTACAGCATTACATGGAATTCTAAAACTCCATCTGGTATATCACTTACATTTTCTAATTACCAGGTCTTGATGGTGAATAAAATTTAGCAGTACTTGAAAATAAAATTAACAGCTTAAGATCAGCCACCTATCAAGCTAGTTAGAAACAAACCTTTATCTTATAAACTGGTAAATGCCTGAAAAATTTTGTCCAGTCTCAAGTCTTATCTCAAAAACTTAACCTTTGATCACCCCTGAACTTATTCTAATGCACAAAGAAAACTCCCCAATGACCAACTCAGAGATGGGGTTCATTCCATCCCAAGCTAGCTTTTTTCAGTTATCAATACTGACCTTTCCATGAATCAATAATCTCCAGCTCTCCTCTTTTCCCCATTTACCTGCCCTCCCAGCATTCATGTGCTCTCTTAAGACCACACTATGTTGGTTTTACTCCTGTTTTAAGAAGAGCTATTTCTAGAACTTCTAATTTCATCAACCTTTCCTGGGTATTTCTAGGAGTTGGACATGGAAAAATGTAATTGCTATGTGTAATTTTATTTTTATTCCTCTGTGGTTCTCTTGCTTCATGGGCAATGGTGGCTTTATCAATGGGGCCTCCTTGTTGGGTTTGGACAACAGTAAATCATGCATTTTAGGGCATTATAGAAAGCCTGTGTTTCTTTCTTAATTTTTGGATTGGAGGGGACTTTGAAAGATCTCTGTCTGCAGGCAAAACTCGCCTAAACAATTTCCGTGACCTACCTAGGGTTTCCAAACCAACTTCCCACAAGCTTTGACAGATCTAGCTTCTCTAGTACTCACTGCTTCCCAGGCTATTTTTTTCTGGAAGGAGTTCAACAAACATTTCAGTCCTAGAAGCATATGTAAAGTGTTAAACTAGTCTAGGGGAGGATGTATTACAAAGATAATAGTTCAGACACATATCCTGCCTTCAAAGAATTTAAAATTTAGGAGAATAAAGAGGAAAAGACACAGGTTCACACAAAACAGCTCAGATAGAGTAAAATGCCGCAGGAGCCAACCACGACTTTCAGAGACAGGGCCAGTTCCTCTAACTGCGGGCACCGAGTGGGTGAGCCTGGAAGTCACCAGGCCGAAGGTCGTATTTGGGCTGGACCTTGTGGACAGGTTGGAGAGGGAGCGAAGACAGATTACACCTGAGCTCCCCTCTTCCCTTTCCCTTTCGCCCTGCTTTGTCTCCAGCCCCCATGCCCACAATCAAGACTCATTCTGTTCTCCCACTCTGAGTCAGAATATTCTTGAAGCTTGTCAGAGGCACCTTTTGGCCTGATGCCTGTTCTCAAATTGGGTATTCTCCTTCCTCTCTTTGTAAGATCAGAGTCAGACAGACGCTGTTCAGGGGGGAAGAGGATGACTGGAGGACATGTCACCATTCTCTTCACAGCCCCGCCGCCCATAGGTCCACCTTAGCAGATTTAGGGGTTTGCCGACCCGTGTTCTTGGTAACGATGAACATGTTGTCATAGAAACCACGGTCCAGGCCCTGGCTGGTGTAGCTCAGTGGATTGAGCATGGGTATGTGAAGCAAAGGGTTGCCAATTCGATTCCCAGTCAGAGCACATGCCTGGGTTGCAGGCCGGGTCCCCAGTAGGGCACACATGAGAGGCAACCACACATTGATGTTGCTCCCCCACGCTTTCTCCTTCCCTTCCCCTCTCTCTAAAAATAAATAAATAAAATATTTTTTTAAAAAAGAAACAAACAAACCATGATCCAGCACTGGGACCCTAACCTAATGCTGACTAATCAGGTGTGGGTTTAGCTTTTTTGCAAGTGCTTCTGCCAAAGCTGTCTCTCTGTGTTCTTCAGAGGAGAGAGCGTCATGCTTTCTTCAGCTTGCCTGTATTAACTTACATCAAGTGCAACAAGGCTGAAGATTCTCAATGATGAGGAATGAAATGAAAATGTGTCACAGGGGATGCCGATTCTTCTCTAGGCACCTCCACAGCAGATTGCTGTCTCCCTCAATTTTCAAGCACTGCAAACATTTGCAGTTCTGGAAGTGCCTCTCTTCTTTCCATCCCAGACACACTTCCAAACTCTATTATGTTTCAGGTGGACTACCAGCTCCCGTCTCACCTCCCAGCTCCCATCCGTGCCCCGCCTCTCCCGGCCATCCCCTCTCTCTCCCCCACCATTGCCAGTCTACTGCCAATCACAACACAAGCTCACAAAACCCTGGCTGCCCAAAGTCAACATATTTAATACAAACTTCTTTGTTTGACCCTCTGGGCACTCCACTATTTAGATCACTCCACACCCTTGGTGCTCGCAAATGCTCTACCTTGCAGACAAAATGAGCTCTTGGTTTCTCAAGTTTTACTGATAGTTCTCTGCCTCCAGCTTTATATTCCTTTCTGTTGAAATGCTCCTTCTTTCAACTATTGAATCTACCTCATCCATGAATCCTGTCCTGTCTCTTCTCCAGCAAAAAAGAAGGAGTACGGCTCTCCCACCTTTGAGGGCCCAGAGTCCCTCAGTTATGCCTCCTATAGAATTGACTTCACTTCCGACTTTGCAAGCCATTTGTTTTACCCCCTCCTGCCACCTAGAGTGAGGTAAGAGATTGCTTCTTAATTACCTCTGTATCACATGCAGTCCTTAGGGATAAAATCTTGCTCTAAATGCAGTCTCTGAGTGTGGTGTTCAGTCTCATTTCCCCCCAACTTTTATGGTTTGTAAGGAATTAAGAAATACCACTTTATCCTTAAAATAGAATACTCAGGGTTTGTTTGTTTTTTTCCTTAAAGGTCTGAGAAATTTCTTTGCTAAGGGCTTCTCGAAGGCCCTGGGGTGGAAGGGAATAGCACAAGATGAAGAGCTAGGTCACCCTGGTTCTGATCCCAGCAAACAAGCAACTCTGTAGTCCTGGTCCAATTACTCACTCTAATGAGGGCTAATTTCATTGTCTGTAAACTGAAGGAGTCAAAATTAATTCTAAGGCTTATTTTGGCTTATAGTACCTTAGCAGCGGAAACTCAGCATGAAGAACAATACAGAAATCAGGTGACTATCAAAATTGCTGGCAAATGGCCTGACAGAGCCCTCAAGTGATATGGTGCTTGAAAAGGGAGCATCCTCTCCTGCTTCTCCTCCTACACCCTTTGCGCCCCCATCGACCACTACCCCACGATTCCTGCCACTATTAATCCAGAATGATCTGTATCCAACTGTTGTCAATGCTGATGGGCACAGGATACCAGGGACAGAATCTGTCCTCCATTACTTTTCCCTCTGTCCCTTCTCACCCCTACTATATAATTAAATGGAATTGATAAGAAATGGAGAACACATCCTAAGTGCAATACCTCTCTAGCTGGAGCTTGGCTTGTGTAAAGCTTCTGCAAAATCTTGGCATGTCAAACAAAGCTCAAGTGATTGATTAAGGAATTGAGAACTCGTCCCAAATACCACTCTAGCAGAAGCTTGGTTTGTGTAAAGATTCTGCAAAATCTTGGCATGTCAAACGAAGTGTAAGCAATTGCAGGCTAGATAAGGAAAAAAAGAGCTTTTTTTTTCTGTAGGGGAATTCCAACTTTCCCACGGTAACCTATATTAAGTATCTGAAACTGTGTGCAAACACCAAACCTTGTCTTCTAGTTAGCGAGAAAGTATGAAGTCCAGAGGTCGAAGAAGTATTACCATCCTTTAATAAGAGGTAAATTCTCCCTCAACTACAAAGCCCTTCAAGAATGAAAAACCCAACGGAATGAAAATGAAAATTCACTGGGGTGCATCAAAGAGAGCCTTAACTATTAGCAAAAAGCTAATCTGACTTTTTGTTAATGGGGAGAACAATCTGGCTCGCTATCCTTAAGCACCTGTGAAGTTTTAGACCTTATTTAGGACACAAAGGGTAATTCTGGATTACAAAGCTAACTCTCTGGGGGATGTTTAGGTGTTGCTAACTTTGAATGACAGCAGCCTCATCTTGTTCTTTATCTGCTTTTGAGTGGCAGCACAAGGTTCAAGCCATTTTTAAAAGAGCTTTTCACTATCCTAAATATGTGTAATTTACTCATGGAGATATTTTCACAAAGGCAGCGTTTTTCTCCTAGATAAGAAGTCTCTGTTATCAATGAAGAGCAAATTTATGGGGCATTTTTTGAATTCCCAGGAATTTTAATCTAATGATTCTTACAATCCGTGAATATTATCAATTATGATTTTAAGAAAAGTTTTATCATATGAACATTTTGAAATGACTCATTAGTGGAAGTGTCCATTTTTCTCTGGTGGGTGGGTCATCAGGGGGGCTTCAAGGTGGCCGTCTGGTTGGAATGAGTCTGGAAGCTGTGCCTGAATCACAGTTTATATAAGGTTGACACCCTGTAAACAGTTTATAGGAAAGAACAGGGGCAGTTTATGAAATTATGTTCCCCTCCCTTAAATCACCATGACCAGTATTCTGACCTCAGGCAGAATCATACTTGACATCATTCCTTTTAAGTGGGAGTCTATAGTTTTGTTTTTTTAGTTTCCCCAGAAGAATTGAATAACCTATATATTTCTTATTTGAAATTGATCAGGTAGTAATTTTGTTAGTTCCTCTCAGAACTTAGTTTCTCAGGGAAATACTGATGTATTATAGGAAGTGTATCCTGCCCATTGATTTTGAAAAGGCAATAAAGAACAATGTAAGCCCATTTTTGAGGACAACTTATTCTGCAGCTTAGAATTTAGGTAAGCTTTAAAAGCTGTAAGATTCATTAGAAGAGAAGTGTATGTTACTACCTTCAGTAACTATTAGCAATAATATAAAAGATAAAAATGCCACCGTACCAGGGTTGATCAGCTTCTCAAGTAATCCAAATAGACACTGTAATACCCATTATTAGGCAAGAGTCCTAACTTGTTTCCAAACTGTCGCTTCCTTTGATTTTCTATCTCCATTTCCATCATAGACATAAAGGAATAAAAAATGTTGATAGCTGTGCAGTTCATGTTCGCTAATTGCCTGATCACTGAGGGAGGGGCAGGGAAGGCATAAAGGACCACAGGCCTCGCCAGTCTAAGTGGATACAGAATGAAAAGCAGCTGCCGCTTGTGAGGGGCTGGGCAGAGCTCCGCGTCCTCTCATCTCCCTCCTTTCTCCCCCTTCAACTTCCCTGCAGCGACAGACCAGCCCCGGGAACAACACTCCACCGCAATCTGTTCTCCCCACACCCCATCCCCCTAAAGCCGCAACAGGACCCACCTACCTTCTGAGGATGCGAGGAGGCTGGCTCCCAGGAGGCTGAGAAGGATGCTCTGCTACAGCTCCTCAGCATCCCCCTTCTGGAGCAGTTAACTGGAAATACAGATTCGCCTCCATTTTCTGGTCACATGATCCCTGGCACATCTAAATAAGGATGATCACCTGCCTCCCAGATTTCCCATTGCACCGGTCACCACCACCGCCGGGGCTGGGGGACAGAGCTGGGGCTGTGCAGAGTTTCATGGAACACAACACACTCTCACCCAGGTTGTGGGGTCAGAAATGCACCTTGAATTTTGGGTCTGCTCAGAAATACTGCTGCCTCTCCTGTTATTGAGATCGGAGGTGAACGAGCTCAGAGCACAGGTTGGAAGGAATTTAGTTTCCCTGAAGCCTATTTAAAAAATATATCCTGTAACTTCACAACACACCCAGTAAGAAAGTGGTGCAATTATTTTCATTTCCGGGACCATGAACAACAGTGGACTCTGTGGAAGTATAGTGGGATACATAAAGAAGTGCGACTGGAGATTTTAGAGAAAGTTAGGATGTTTGCCCATGATCCACACAGTTTTGGCTAAGAGACAGGTATGTGGCCGTATGTGAACCCTGGAGTC
>PVKM010026121.1:0-19543 GCA_004027735.1 Carollia perspicillata | reverse complement strand
TTGAGAGTCTTGCTGGATATAGTAGTCTTGGTTGCAGTCCTTTGTTTTTCATTACTTGGAATATTTCTTGCTATTCTCTACTGGCTTAGAGCATTCCCATTAAAAAGTCAGTTGCTAGTCTTATCAGGGCTCCCTTGTATGTTACTTCCTGTTTCTCTCTTGCTGCTTTTAAGATTCTCTCTGTGTCTTGGAATTTTGCCATTTAAATTATGATATGCACTTTGGGTTCCTAACAAGGAAAAGGGGCACAGACTCATAGACAGAGAGCAGGATGACAGCTAGTGCAGGGGTGAGGGAGTAGAAGAATTGAAAAAAAAGGAAAAAGGATTCATAGACACAGACAATAGTGTGATGATTGCTGGAGGTGAGGGGGTATGAGGGGACTAAATAGCAATGGGAAAAGTATGATAAAGCTTAAATAAAAATAAATAAAATGAAATGAAATAAATAATCATAAAACAATAAAAAAGAATATATTCAGACTCCTCTCTGCTCTATTGCCCCTTCCTGATGGAGAGAAGGGAAAAGCCAGCTAATGTTCTGCCAACACCTCTGAATATCTATTTGCTTGAACACACATGTAAAATACCATATTTTACACACTGATTTGAATGCTCTTGTTGCCAGCTGCCTGGATCAAGTATCCTGAGAGCAAGTCTATGGTGGCGGCTATGCCAATAGCTCTGCCCACTCTGAGCAACAGAGCAACAGAGCTGTATCCTCCTGATGTGTAACAATACCAGGCCAGGGACTGGGCTCCAGTGCTTGGTAACAAAACTTTCCAAAATGTAGCAGCATAACACAACAGATGTGCCTATCATAGTGCTGTGGATGAGCAATCCAGGAGTGGCTCAGCTAGGTGGTTCTGGCTCAAGATCTTTTTTGAAGTTGTAGCCAGGCTATGGTTATCTGAAGGCCAGGATTTATTGGAGGAGTTTTGATAGTTTCAGTATATGCTGTTGAAGAGGGGGTTGGGGAAAAGAACATAGGCCTAGAAAGGTGGGTCCTCCCCAGGTTACAGTGTTTCTCTTGTGTCCACTCTGTGGGCAATGGTGGCCCTTCTGGAAGTGGCACTGTCATGCTGCATCTTGGAAAATAAGTTGCTGGCTTCATGGAAACTGGACAGGAAGTGTATCAGATCTATCCAGAGACAAGGAGGAATCAGGTCTTTAATAATGACCCACAGAAAAATGGAAGACAATACAAAGCCTTAAGACTTAATGATTAGATGTTGCAGATAAAGAAAAGAGGATAATCTCAAAAACACATACTTGATTTGACACACCCAGAGAGGCCCAGCACTTCCCAGTGTCTGGTATAAGATGATGCTTCTAGGACTAGGCCTTTGCTGGCCATAGCCCCCACCTAGGAAAGCTGCTCCAGGCACATGTACTGGTCATGTCCCTGAAGCTTCAAGTGGTAGAAGTAACATCCTAATGGTTGCTCTAACCATTCTTACAAATGTCCTAATAAGAGCACATTTGTCTATGGGTGAAATGATTTAGAATCAGTAAAGTAAATATTTAATTTGGAGCTAGTTGGAAAAGTGGAATTTTCTGCGGAGAATCAGAGCTGTCACCTGGACATGGTGACTTGGAACAAAAGACTGACTCCTGCATTTGGAGAAGACAGTACTGTTGGGCTTAGGTAGTGATTTAGGATGGGAAAAGTGACAAATTCACCGGCAAAGGCTGTGCACCAAGAGCCTGGTTAGACAATCCTTCCATAAATGGCATTCCACCACAGATGGAGCCATCTGATTTTATTGAACCTCACTGACCCTCTATGGAGCAACCCAGCTCCATCTTGCTCTTTTCCATATAAGATTGCCTTCACTGTTTGTGATTTCTTTTTAGGTTTTTTTTTTTGTTCCTAGAAAAATAATTTGGATATGGAAAATATGTTATTTTGTTTGACTTGTATGCACAGCATCTCAGGAATGGCCTTGGAGTTTCCACTACCTTCTGTCAGTTAAGACAGTTTCTAGCAAGTGAAGAGACAAGCCTGGCACCACTGAGCCCCAATAATGAAAGAATAAGTCCCTGCTGCCAATAATCTACCCTCTTTTTTATAGGACAAAGGTTAACATTTTATATAATAATTTATAGCATTGATCATATAGTGAAATGACAATATTTTCAATATATTGGGTTAAATAAAATATAATATTAATTTCACCTATTTTTCACGTTGTTTATGTGAGTACTAAAAAAGATTTTATTGAGACATAATTTACATACTAGTTACAGGTGTACAACATAATTCAATCTATGTACATATTGTGAACTGATTACCACAGAAAGTCTATTTAAACTCCATCACTTCACATAGTTGCAGGTGTGTGTAACTATTCTCTATTTTACTTATTTCCACTTTTACATATTTTTCCTTCTTCTGGTTTGAGGTTTAACTTACTCTTTTCTTTTTAGTTTCTTCAGGTGTACAGCTAGGTTATTAATTTGAGGTCTTTATTTTTAATTCATGCATTTGCACCTGTAATTTTTTGTGAATACTGTTGTCACTACCTCTTTTCATCCCTGGTATATTGTGTTAACTCTCTTTTAATCATGAAAATAATCCTACAGCACTATGAAAACAGAAGGATGAGGCATACACATGGTCATTAGCTTTGCTTTTCTCTAAATTAAAACCATCCCAGAAAAGATCTACTGTGTGAATTTTGTTCTTCTTTTGCTTGAAGCAGAAGCTGCTTTTGCTAATGAAATTGAAATTTGAATAAGAGAAACTTTCTGTTTTTTTTTAATGTGGTACCTGTAAATAAATATAGGAAGCACAGTATAAACTAGAAGTTGATGAATTTGTGGTGTTGCTGAAGTCAGAGAACACAGTTTACACTGACAGTCTTCTGTTCTATCCTCCTGGGTCATTCCTAGTTCCAGTGATTGTTGCAGGGGTCAGGTCACCATAAATTTTATTCAAGGCCTCCTCTCCCTGCTGCTTCTTTCCTCCATCAGCCAGTATAGACAACTGGCCAAACTTCAGAGGCACCTCCATGAGTTTATGGCCTGGGGTCTGAATGATTTAACAAGTGACCACGAATCAGCACTGAATAGAATTAGGCTGGCTTTCTAGGGAGGCATAAATATTCTAGCCTTTCCCCAGCTCAGAATGACTTAGCCAGGAAACTTCCCAGGTGATGTCAGTTGGATGAAGCTAGCCCCTCATATTCAAGCTGGCATGTATGAAATGTTCTATGCATTGTTGAACAGCTGTCCCATACGGCTCAAGGAGTGGCCCCATTCTAGTGGCTATGGAAGTACTTCCTGCTTATATGTGCAGTTGCAAAGAATTTTGAAACATGTTGGCATAAAAAACACATTATAATACATCATTATTATCTCTAACAATAGTCAGAGGGGGCTGAGGGTTCAACCCACATACACAGACTTTGAAATGTGATATTCAACCAGGAAAATATCTGATGGGTTACCTGCTTTTTTCCTTTCGATGGACCACAACTGAGAATGTCACTTCAGTGGTGAAACAAATCTTAAGGTAATTTCATGATAAGTTTATCTGATGTGACAAGGCCACAAAAAAAAGTAGAGCTAAATGGTCATATACATGTTTAGTTACCTAGTGGAGTGGAAGGCTGCAAACTGGAGAAAAGTGGTATTTGATTGAGGCACATAGCTATTGTGGTCATCAGGGACTGGTAAGCCCAACTGATGGTGAAAATCAAATGATTCCTTTCAGAAAGCTGACCAAAATTTTGCAGCAGCATGGGTAGACCTGGAGATTGTTATGCTAAGTGAAATAAGCCATCAGAGAAAGACAAATACCAGATGATCTCACTTATATGTGGAATCTAATGAGCAAAATAAACTAATAAACAAAATAGAAACAGAGGCATGAACACATGAAAGAGGGTGGCAACTGACCGAGGGCAGGGGAGAGGGGGTACTGAATGAAATAAGGTGAATGGATTAGCCAAATAACATATATACATGGCCCATAGACACAGACAACAGTGTTGTTGTGGCCAGAGGAAAGCAGGGGGCAGAGGCTGGGTGGAGGTAGGCCAAAAGGGTAGAGGAAATGGGGACATCTATGATTGTGTCAATAATAAAAGTATTTTAAAAATATATAGCTAAACTTGGCACATTGGTATTACCCAATTATATATTAAATTTTGATAGTTCATTTCTTCTAAAGAGCAAAAATTATCCCACAAGCATTATTCCAGTTATTATTAAATCTGTTTTATACATGGGGAAACTAAAGCAAAGATAAGTTGAATCATTTACTCAGGATCTTGGCTGAATCACAGCAAACCTAAGAATGCCCTTTCTGCTCACTCCCTATCCTCTTGATCCCCTTACATCTCCAGGCAAATTCTTCTTCAGCTAATTTTTATATAATTTTTCAGGTTTAGATCAATTCAAGACTCCATTGTGAAATAAAAAAAGAAAACAAAATAGGGTGTACAAACTAATAAAAATGGGCAAATCAAATCTATTTAGTAAGATGCAACTCAAATTATCTCCTAGAGATAAACAACACAGCATTGCAAAAAGAGACATTTCCTCCCAGGTTAGAACAAGTCACCTTTCCACCTATGAGTCATAACCTCTGACTTTCATGAATTCTGTAATTCTGCAGTCATTTTCTTCAAAACACAAACATGCAAAGTCTGCTTTTAGTGAAGTTAAGAAGCACACTCATGATAAAGTCCTTTTAACCTATTTTTAAAAGACTGTCAGATGGAAAGTCAAAGACTTTAATGTTTTCTTTGGTTGTTTAATCTTCCTATGTAAGCCTGGATGGAGCTCAGAAAAGAACAGTCATATCATCAGCCATGTCATTGGGGAAGAAACCTAAAAACTAATTCGAAAATCAGGATCAGCTTAATATACTTCTCAGCAGTATTGTTTAGCATTCAGCAAACTTAGGCACAGAAACTGTCCTTTCCTGTATTGATGCCAGAAGTAAAGCAGCGATTGCATGGGCTTGGTCCAGGCCTATCCATGCAGTCAGTAGGCACCTGTAATAGTGTCACCACCAGGCACCAAGATGGCTGTACCAGATGTTAAAATACTGAAATACTTCCATGCTAGTTAGTAAAGAGTCACGGATCCTAGACCACAGTGTGCTCCCTGGGGTCATCTATACCACAAGATCCCGCTTTTGGGGAATCCAGGTCCCCAACTAGGGCCCCCAGAGATTTGTACAGCACGTGGATCTCCATATTGACCAGCTATATGGAGACTGGTGCCACATAGACGGACAAATATTTTACTTTTTACCCCTGAGCTAGCTTTGAGTTACTGTCCTCACATTCAACCTAGCTGCACAAATGTAAGCAGCAATTAGCAGCTGCATCACTTGGCAAAGGTAATGTAGGGATAAACTTTTCCAGAAAAGAAAAGTGCCAAAGGGAGCATGAACCTACAGCGATGAGGTTCCTGGGCATGCCACTGTCTGTAAAAGGGCCCTAAGACATGATGAAGTATATGTCAGAGGATTCAATGCCACCGGTTTGACATAAAACCAACACATAATGTATTAAACATCAAACAAGTCGTAAAACAATTTTGCTTGGTTTTTAACATTCATAAAAAATAGTGATAAGTTGGATGACTTGAAAACTTTAAATGAATCAATGTAGGCTTGTGAGTTTTATTTATAACAAACTTCTTGGCAACAATTAGGGACATTCAAAATAATTTATGTAATCTTAGATTGGGCAAAATTTCTAAAGTAGATGACCAATGTAAATTACTGAACATCATGAAGATGACGGTGATGATGACAATCTTTGTTCTAGTTAAGTATAAAAGTTAACCTAACATTTCCCCTTTTTATTATTTCATTACCTCCTAATTATGATGAAGGCTATATATTAGCTTGTATAAAATTGTACGGAACAATCAAAACATGGTTTCTGAGAACAAATATGTTGCTTGGATTTTGTTAACAGCTATCAGAAATCCCATACTTCATTAGAAATACATAAAAACATCCTTGGCTATTAGAAAACTTTTTTCCAAAAATATCTTTAGACAACACCTCTTACAGAAACTTCAGGTAAGCTTACACAACATTATTGATTGCTTAGGTGTATCTTCTTGGCTGACATTATGGGACAAATCTATATGAACTATACAAGTTCCCCACATTGGTGGCAATGTCACTGCTTGTCCTTTGGGACCTATGACAGTCATGTTCTCACAGTCTCTAGAGCTAATTATTCAACCAAGAGTTCAACACAAACTGATAACAGTATGAAGTCAGAACAAGAATAGCTTCCACAGGTCCCCAGTAATGTACTGTGGCCTATTAGTAGGCTATGAAACCAAGTTAGGGTCTCACAGACAATGTGTGTTCCATGAATCAGAAGAGAATAGGATAAAATAAAAATGGTGTTTTAAACTAGTAACCCGAAAATACCAAAATAATAAAATCTTTAAAGTTTAAATTTAGATTTTTGAATGAATTGGAAATGTAATTATTTCTTTCATGTAAATATACTAAATTCAGGTTGTTCTCCTCCTAGTTTCTGAAGTCATTTTTAAGCTACTTGTACCCTGAGTAATTGTTAGCATGAATTTTGAACATAAAGGGCCATGGTAAGTCTGAATCCAGAGGCAACAACTGAAATCAGGTGGAGACCCAGCCTCATGGAGATACTAGGCTAAGGAAGTAAATGAGGCCTGAGTAGGGGAGAAAGCTGAAGTGGCTGCCACCCTTTTCTGTCATCAATCCTCTCCTCCAGAATTATGCTTCTTTGTACACTCTTCCCATGAGTGTCCAAAGTCCTGGTGGTATCTAAGTGCTCCAGTGGGATCTGAATGCTCTGGGTCTGTGGCCAATGGTGCCCAATACTTTGATGTGGGGTGAAGCTCAAGGACTTGACATAAGGAACTGTTTATGAATGTCTGGAGTTTCTAGAACCCAGAGAAAGGAATCACACTACAATTAAAGATATCCTAGGAAAAAAAGAAGTGTTTAACTGACCCATGATGAAATGGATCCATGAATCTGAATTTAGGAGAGGACTCAGATTATGTGTGTTGTCATTTATTTTTTTAACTATATTTTATTGAGTATGTTATTACAGTTGTCACAATTTCCCCCCTTTGCCACCTCCATCCCAGTAACCCTCTTCCCTCCAGCAATACTTCCTTAGTTCAAGTGCCTAAGTAAACAATCAGAACAGGGACAGAATCATAGGTATAGAGATCATTTACAGGGTTATCAGCTGGTAGTGGGAAGGGAGAGAATGGGGAAAAGGTGCAGGGATTAAAAAGAATTATTGGTAGGTACAAAATAGTCAGGGATATGTTAAGAATAGTATAGGAAATGGAGAAGCCAAAGAACTTATAAACTGTTATTTCCAACACCTTCCATTGGTGTGTGAAATGGGTTACTCCAGAGCCAGAGGCCACCACACACAACTCAGAGTACTGACAGAAAACTCAAGCAAGCTCAACTAAAAACTGAGCCTGCGGCTCAATGCACCTCCCTCCAGGAGCTGAAGAGGAGAAACTAGCATCTATAATTTTTATTCATTTAAAACCATGTTCACTGCAACTTAAGACTATATTTTATATAATACAGGTCATTAGAACTGATCGTAGGTTTATCCCCTATTAAAACATGAGACTAGAGCCCTGACCAGTGTTGAACAATTGGTTTGGCATCATCCTGCAAACTGAATGGTTGCCACTTCAATTCCTGGTCAGAGCACATGCCTGGATTACAGGTTCAGTCCCCAGTTGGGGCCTAAACTACAGGAACTGATCAATGTTTCTCTCCATCTCTTTCTCCCTTCCTTCCCCTCACTCTAAAAATAAATAAATAAAATCTTAAAACAAAACATGAGAATAGTGTATAACTTAACAATAAATATGAAGGGTTGACTTCCAGCCAAGATGGAGGCATAGGTAGATACACTTTGCCTCCTCACACAATCAAAAGGACGACAAATTAAAAACAAAAAATAATTAGACCTGCCAGAAAATTGAACTGTATGGAAGCCCGACAACCAGGAAATTAAAGAAGAAATGTTCATCCAGATTGGTAGGAAGGGTGGAGACAGGCGGCCAGGGGGGAGAGGACACGTGGCAAGGTGGTGGCTTGTGGACCAGGTGACCCCATATATGTGTGCAGATAAACTGGGAGGAACAACAGGAGAGCAAGACAAACCCTGCAACCCAGGGTTCCAGTGTGGAGAAATAAAGCCTCAAAACCACTGTCTGTAAAAATCTGTAGGGCTTCCAGTGACAGAAGAAACTCCTAGCCTCACAGGAGAGGTTGTTGGAGAGACCCACAGGGTCCTAGAACATACCCACCCACCCAGAGATCAGCACAAGAAAGGCACAATTTGCTTGTTGGTAGTAGGGGAAGTGACTGAATGCCTCTAATAGAATAGCAAGCAGGGTTGTACCCTCTCTGACCTTTCCCACACATACAGCACCACAACACATTGTTCCACTCTGGCAAATATCCAAGGCTCTGCTCCTTGAAATGGAACAAGCATGCAAATACAAAACAATATGGCCCAAATGAAAGAATAGATAAAAAGCTCCAAAAATGGAACTAAGCAATGAAGACATAGTCAACCTATCAGCTGCACAGTTCAAAACACTGTTAATCAGCATACTCACAGAAATGGTTGACTATGGTCGCAAAATACAGGGAAAAAAGAGGCTTTGCAAAGGAAAATAAAGGAAAATATATAGGGAAACAAGAGTGAAGGTAAAGAAAATAGGACTCAAATTGATGGTTTGGAGCAGAAGGAAGAAATAAACATTCAACCAGAACAGAATGAAGAAACAAGAATTCAAAAAATTGAGGAGTGTCTTAGTAAACTACAAGACAACTTTACATGTTCCAACATCCGAATCATGGGAGTGCCAGAAGGAGAAGAGAAAGAGCAAGAAATTGAAAGATTATTTGAAAGATCATTTGAAAACATAATGAAGGCAACTTCCCCAATGTGGCAAAAGAAATAGAATTCCAGGAAGTCCAGGAAGCTCAGAGAATCCCAAAGAAAGGTGGACCCAAGGAAGCATACACCAAGGCACTCATGATTACACTAGCCAAGAGTAAAAATAAGGAGAGAATTTTAAAAGCAGCAAGACAAAAGGAGACAGTTACCTACGAAGAAGTTGCCATGAGACCATCGGTTGATTTGTCTAGGAAACCTTGCAGGCAAGAGGGGCTGGAAAGAAGTATTTGAAGTCATGAAAGGCAAAGACCTACATCCAAAATTACTCTATCCATCAAAGCTATCATTTAGAATGGAAAGGCAGATAAAATGCTTTCCAGATAAGGTCAAGTTAAAGTAGTTCATCATCACCAATGAAATGTTAAAGGGACTTATCTAAGAAAAAGAAGATGATAAAAACTATCAACAGTAAAATGATCACAAACTCACAACTGTCAACAACTGAACCTAAAAAAACAAAAGCAAATACTAAGCAAACAATCAAAACAGGAACAGAATCACAGAAATGGAGATCACATGGAAGGTTATCAGTGGGGAGGGGGAATAGGTTGATTGGGGGACAAGGTACAGGGAATAAGAAGCATAAATGGTAGGTGCCAAATAGGGGAAGGTTAACAATAGTATAGGAATTGGAGAAGACAAAGAACTTACATTTACAACCCATGGACATGAACTAAAGGGTGGGGAATGTGAATGGGAGTTGGTGGTACAAGGCAGAGGTGAATAAAGGAGAGAAAAAATGGAACAACTGTAATAGCATAATCAACAAGATATATTTTAAAATATTTTTAAAATTATAGAGTCAACGATTTCAGTCTTAGAAACCAAAAAAGAAGGTCCTGGTCTCTATACTGTATAACAAACAGTTTTACAAAGCTATTTTATAAAATTAAAAAAAATGCTTTTGGATGAAATTGCCCCTTCTGGCAATGATGGCTGACACTAACTATTCCCAAAAGAATAAGACCTTTAATCATGAGCAGTACTGTGGTAGGTGCTCCAGACAGCGGAAATGGAATTAGAAGATGCATTAATTTGGCCACACAATCTATCTGCTGCTTCCAAAATACTACATCTTCTGCCAGGGTTTGTACAATAGCTCTTTCTCCATCCCCTAACCACGCTAAAATTTTGTTCATGAAAGAAGCCAGAGAAGTGGGTTGGTCCACATTTACTCATATGCAAAGTAAGGAATAAACTGTTCAGAGATATCAGGAAATAAATTGGAGGGGGCAGAAATATGACTCACCCCACCCCCACTCTGCTTCAGATCTGCTGTACCATCCCACTGTAATGGTCAAAGACACTGTTTTATAATTTTTTCCCTATTAACTGAATGTTCTTAATGGTTTAAACCAAATAGTTTGAGTAACCTGTAACTTCAAAAGTACATGATTGCAATTGTTCTGAGAGCAAGAGCTGATGGGTGAAGAAAAACAGACACAAGTCTGTGTCAGGCACTTCCAGAAGGCACATGAGTCACCACAGAGAAAAAGCATGTGATCTGTCTTCCAGGATTTTCCATAAATTGGACGCTAATCTCAGACACAGTTGATGGGGAGCATGGCCAATGACCAATATCTTGTTCACACTAGGAAGACTGTATATTCAGTGACTGTCCAAAGCCTTGGGCTCTGTGTTCTGTACTGGCGATGGTTACTGATGTTGTTCTCACTGTTTCCTCATCAGCAAGTATCCTTCCTGCTCAGGTTGGGTCTGTGACTGTGGGGCATCACAAATGTGGTTGTCAGATCCCTGTGGTGTTGGTAGAGTTGCAGTGATGACAAGAGAGTGAAATAGTTAAGAGAGTTATTTTTTAAATTTGGGATTAAAGAAAAGGGTTCTGATGTATCCATGTAGCCCAGTGAAGCCATAAAGTCGTCTCTCACCATGGCAGGCAAAATATATGCCCCTCTTATTCCAAACATGCACTTTTAGCATTTTCTTATTATCTTCACTTATTACCTTGCCTTCAATGTTTATTTTCTATGTATTCTTGTTTGATGAAAATATTGTGGAAGAGGAAGGTGGTGTGATTTGTACCAATCCTCTAATCCCAAAGTCTGGCTGGGATCCTGAATGCCCAGCATGGGTGAAGGCTCAACCAAGCCAGCATTTGTGGTCACTTTTTATGACAGTACTGAGCAACCACAGATTTAAATGAGAAACCTGACACAGTAGAACATGTCCATCATTATAAGAATAGCTAGAGTAAGGTAAGTATAACAAGAAAAATTCAACATTTCAAAGACCAAAAAGTGTCCTACAGTTGCTGGGATCAAGGCAGCCTTTGCTAAGGACAAGATCTATAAACACTATAATTGAAAATGGACTATTTGGTAAATGAAAAAAAAAAACCTTCTCAAAGACAGTGTGCCTTTCCTCCAAGCTTTGAGATGCATGGCATGGTCCCACACAAGGCCATAGCCTCCCTGCTCAGCAGCAGCATCCTCCTTCACCGCCAACCCCAGATGGTCAAATCTCATTCCCTTAGTCACCCTTCTAAGTGTAAGAGGCAAGTCACAAATCTGCTATTTTTTTTCACAGCCTAGGTCTCAGGTTAATATTCCTGCCACAGTCATTTCTTCTGAACCTTCACAGCCTAGGACCTTTCATGTACTCAGACACAAAGTTCTGTAACAACAGAGCCAATTCAAAATGGTCCTATTCTATTTTATGAGATACTGAGTTGCTTTTCAGACACAATAGACCAAAGTAAAAGTAATGCAGTAGAAGCATACTTACTAGAGAGAACTTTACCCTCCAGATATAGCTGGAACCAAAGTCACACCCATCCCACATAGACCTGAAGAACCAAACATGACCAGAACTTGAACACAAGAACCCTTTCAGGAGCCAAGGGTCTGTTGTTCGGAAAGATCCAGTGCTAGTGTCCCTTTGCTACCAGCTCTTCTGCACACACGTTTCCCAAAACCCTAATAAACCCTTGGCCTGGCCCAGCAAGCAAGATAGGTTTGTGGTCCATTAGGTCTCCCATCTCCTTGGTTGGCACCTTCTCAATCATAAACACTTCCATACCTCAAACTCTGAAATTTTTAGTGCTGTCTTTTCTAAGCATCAGGCACATGAACTTGGGTTTTGGTAACAGTTCTCAACTGCAGTGGAAGGCACCTAAGGAATTTCTTGTGAGAACTGGCCTCTGGATTGACAGCACTGTCCTTGTCTAAACAAGCTATGTAAGTATGATTTCTTCAACAGATCTTGATCAGCACAGTTTCTTTTTGTCCATCAGGGCAAGAGAAGCAAAAATGTTGACATATGAGGAGTGATGGGTCCTAGGTAGGCAAATTAGTAAATCATTTAATTTGCTGAACAATTTCCATAGCTACTGAGGAATATGCCTAAATTACCAAGTCACGAAGGTGCAGAGAATGAGCATTTCAGGTAATAGGCACCAAAAAGTAAACACTTAAGCAAAATTCACTTTAAGAAACTATTTCCATCCTGAGTAGTCTTAGGAGAACTGAATTGAAAGCCTGATTTTGGAAGTCTTCTACTTTTAGGGGAACAAAAGGAATAAACAGTTATGAATTCTGCAACAGAAAAGGCTTTGTCTGTGATGAGGCTGAAGAGATTGAACTGGGGAGTGCTCATGATATGAAGACATGGGACTTAGTCACCAGATTGCCTAGATTGATCTGCATTTTCAGTCATCTCTTGCAGGGCAAGGCACACAAGCAGTGTTCAGCACATGTCAGTTGACCATGTCAATGGCCCAAAGTGATCAAAATATATTCCCCCAAATATCACAGAGCATCTTGTGCATAATCTTAATGTTTCCCATCACATGGTGACATAACAGTCTAGCATCTGCATATCACTGGACTGTGAGCTATCATGGGTCTGGATAGCCTGTTACACCTTTGCACGTCAAGGCCCAGCACTATGCCCATCAAAAAAGGCATTAGTTCGGTGCCTTACAGTGCCTGCTACATTTCCACTCCATGTTGCAAATGAAGGAACCGAAGCATGGAGAAAGACAGAGATCAGATTTGTCCCTGAGGGAGAGATCTGGTGCAAATTTCCAGCTCCAGGCCAGGTTGATCAAAAACTACCAAAATGGTGTGATAAAAAACAATCTGGGAAAACTTTTTTAAAAAGTCAAAACAGTTGCTTGGAATAATAGATTGACCATGGAGAGATATCCTAGTTATGGTGGGCCTGATAAACAACAACAATAATTATTATTGAAAAACACAGGGGTAGTCCACATGCTCATTAGTCAAAGATGTAGACTTGTAAACACACTCTGGAAAATCAGGAGCACATTTCCCTAAAGAAAAATTCAATATTTTCTTCTGACCCTGCTCTTACTATTTCTACATGGTTCCTGACACAATGACTCTGCCCTAGCACATCTCTGGGGATGTGGCTTTCCAACATCTTTATTGAAAGCACCACCTGGAAGAAGTGATTACGTAACAATTTTCCAAAAGGGAGGGCTGCAGAGCATTTGGTATCTTTGAATTGCAACTGTTTTCTGTCATCGTAAAGAAAAAACTAATCATTTTTTCCAGCAAGCCACCTGCTCTGTCTCCTGCGCAGACTATTATGAAATTGCCAAAGACCACACACTTGGCTTCCTCTGTTTTCACAGTTTTTAAAGCCATCATCAAAAGGCAAAAGGAGCAGGAGACAAGAATTTCTTTCCAGCATAGCATCTGAAGTGAAATTCCATCGGTAGAATGCTATTCTCTTCTGGCAACTTCCCATTAATTCCATGTTCTTATTAAGTGTTTATCAGCTTGCTTAAATAAGAGGGAGACAAAAAATGTCAAACCTTGTCCAATTGGGAAAGTGCCATGCAGCCCTTACAGTCATGCTATTGAATATTCTGAAAATGAATTTTAAAGGCAAAAATTTTGTTCATAATATAAAAGTTCAATTTATGATAACATTTATCTCTACATTAATAAGAAATTTTCAAACAAAGATGATTACCCAGGTCTTTGAAGATGTGCACCATGAATCAATCCAGCTACATATTACTGATACAAGACAGTTGGTTTAAACAGACTTGGCTCAATGTGAGTTTTTTATGTGAAATTATGTTGATAGAATTTTGAAATGCACACCATCTGAGTCATAGGCACTGGCTCAGAAGTAGGAATTTCACACAAACATTTTAAGAGGCAGATCAATGATGTAAAGCTTGTTTTCAAAAGAGAATTAAATAAATGTTTTAGTTCCAAAACCAACCTGACCCAAGGGGCAGAAAAGAACATGTCATTGGCCCAAAGCTTTGGAAAGTAATTTTTGTTCCTCAATAATCATGAGAATCCTCCTAGATCATATCCACTATGCTTCACCCTCACAGAGATCAGCCTTCTACCTTCCCATCTCCCCCTAACATGGATTCCAATAGCTGACAATCCATTCCTCCAGGTTTCAAAGTGTGATTCAACCTGCCTTGTCACCCTTTAGCAATGCTTCTCACCACCTACCTGGCCTAACCTTTTCCTGTCCTCCTTTCTGACAGCATCCAATTAGACATCCCTCATATACACACTTTTAGATTGATACATATGAGATAGCGTTAGGGTTTTTGTTTTTTCAGCTTATATTTTAATGGTTCACAAAATTAGTGCCTGTTACAAATAACAGCATTTTAACCCTTCAAGGTACTGTATGATGACAGTAGGTACCTCTGCTTCCCTTGTTCCCACCACCTAGATTCTCTACTCTGTCTCTGATTTTATGGTCCTAATACATTCTTCTGTACTTAAGTCAAGCATCATCCCTACTATAACACCTTTTCTGCTTCTCCTGTTGCCTGTAATATTTCACTTATCACTGTTTCTAGGCTACCTAGTAGTTGTTGCTATAAATTATGATTTATTATATACTCACTTTTTATTACTCTTGAATGGTTTCACACATGTAACTTGGTCTTCCTCACAGATATCTCAGGCAATCTGAGGATAGGATTATTCTTGTATGATATTCCCTATAAGGCCTGGTAACAAAGTATCACTTAATAAGTAGTAATGGAAGACACACTTCAAATTTTGGTGGAGATTGTAGCTGAAGTGGTAATATATTCATATAACTAATCTCCAAAATATTGCCTCAACAAGTATTGAGTTTCGTTTTATTTTTATTTAAATTATTTTATTGTTGTTCAATTACAGCTGTCTCTATTTTCTCCCCACCCCCTCCAAACCCACCTCTCTCCCTTGCTTCCACCCTCCCCCTTGGTTTTGTCCATGTGTCCTTTATAGTAGTTCCTGAAAACCCTTCTCCCCACTGTCCCCTACCCCTTCCCTCTGGCTATTGTTAGATTGTTCTTAATAGTGAAATAAGTCAGGCAGTGAGGGACAAATACCATATGATTTCACCTTTAACTGAAACATAATCAACAAAAGAAAAAAGCAAGCAAAATATAATCAGAGTCATTTTATTTGAAGATTTACAGCTCTCATTTTGAATCATTTATGTTGTATTGGGGTAGAGGAGTAAGAGAGCAAAGAGACTGTAGAGTCTGAGATCAGTGTGCCCTGTGGCACAAAACAGCAGCACCAAATATTGCTGTGTGTTGAAATCACCTGGGTAGTTTATTAAAAATAAAATTGAAAGCCTTAAGACTCACCCCAAAACGACTTAAAAGATACTTCCTAAACAGAATCAGGAACTTATCTCTACTTTAACAAGCTCCCTAATGGTTCTGGACAGGGAGCTTGGTTCGGGGCAGTGAATTGGCATGTAGAAATCCCTCATGTAAATACTGGCTTCAAATCCTGGTTTCAGAACTAATAAGCCATATGATTTAAGAGACATTGTTTAAACCTTCTGATCTTCATTCACTCATCTGTGAAACTGAAAAAATTAAATCCAATTGCAGTGAGGACATGACCTTACTTTTACTTCTGTCCCCTAATTTGGCTTTGTCTTCTGACCTGGGAATATAGAGTTATTTCTTTACTATAAGGAGTATCAGTTGTCTCAGTGCCAATCCTCCTACAAAAAGAAGATGCTGAGATCAGAAGTGGAATCTTCAAGGAGAGCTTTATTCTGGAAGACAATATCAAACCTTCTCTTGGGCCCCAAGGTCTAGATATGGCCTGACATGATACTAGATATAGAGTCAGAGGGATGAACTGATCTCTACCACAGGAGACAGGCTTGAAGCTCTACCCGAAGACTTCCTGCAGAGGACCCTATAAGAGGTGGTATTGTCTGAGGGTTTGAGTTATACACCATTCATTGTATAAATACTCTTTCTGTTACTCTGGAAATTTCACAAAGTCTTTTTTTATTCTTTCATTGTTATTCAAGTACATTTGTCTGCATTTATCCCCCTCCATTCCCCACCTACACCAACCATCGCCATGTCCCTCCCCTGACTTCATCCCCTCCTTGGTTTTGTCCATGAGTCCTTTATAGTTGTTCCTGAAAACCCTTCCCTCTCTTTCCCAATTAACCCTTCCCAACTCCCCTCTGGTTACTGTCAGATTGTTCTTAATTTCAACATCTTTGGTCATATTTTGCTTATTTATTTGTTTTGTTAAATAGGTTCCACTTAAAGGTGAGATCACATGGTATTTGTCTTTCACTGCCTGGCTTATTTCACTTAGCATAATGCTTTCCAGTTCCATTCATGCTGTCACAAAGGGTAAGAGCTCCGTCTTTCTTCCTGCTGTGTAGTATTCCATTGTGTAAATGTACCATAGTTTTGTAATCCATTCATGTACTGATAAGCTCTTAGGTTGTTTCCAGTACTTGGCTATTGTAAATTGTGCAGCTATGAACATTGGGGTGTTTAGGTCCCTATGGATTGGTGTTTCAGGGTTCTTGAATATAATCCCAGCAGTGGAATTGCCAGGTCAAAAGGCAGTTCCATTTTTACTTTTCTAAAACTGACATACAGTTTTCACCAGTCTGCATTCCCACCAACAGTGGGAATCCAGGATTCCTTTTTGTCCACATCCTATCCAACAGTTCTTGTTTCTTGATTTGTTTATGATGGTGATTCTCACTGGTGTAAAGTGGTATCTCATTGTGGTTTTAATTTGCATCTCTCTGATGGCTAGTGATGCTGACCATCTTTTCATATGTCTCTGGCCCTCTGTATGTCCTCCTAGGAGAAGTGTCTGTTCAGGACTTTTGCCCATTTTTTAATTGGGTTGTTTGTCTTTCTGGTGTAGACTCATGTGAATTCTTTATATATTTTGGAGATGAAACTCTTGTCCAAGGTATCATTGGTAAATATATTTTCCCATATAGTTGGTTCTTTTTTTCATTTTAATGCTGTTTTCTTTAGCCAGGCAGAAGCTTTTTAATTTGATGAGGTCCCATTTGTTTATTCTTTCCTTTATGTCCCTCCTCTAGAGGACATATCAGTGAAAATATTGCTGCATGGGATATCTGAAATTTTCCTGACTATACTTTCCTCTAGAACTTATATGGTATCATGATTTATATTTAAATATTTTATCCACCTTTAATTTATTTTTGTGTATGGTGTAAGTTGGTGATAGAGTTTTGTTGTTTTGCATGTAGCTTTCCAGCTCTCCCAACACATAATTTGTTGAAGAAGTTATTTTTACTCCATTTTATGCTGCTGCCCCTTTTGTCAAATATTAATTGACCATAGAGACTTGAGCTTATTTCTGGGCTCTCTGTTCTGTTTAATTTATTTCTGTGTCTGTTCTTATGCCAGTGCCATGCTGTTTTGATTACAGCAGCCTTGTAATGCAGTGGTTTTGATATCAGGCATTGTGATCCCTCTTATCCTGCTTTGTTCATTTTTCTCACAATTGATGCAGCTCTTCAGGGTCATTTATGATTCCATATACATTTTTGAAGTGTTTGTTCTATATCTGTGAAATATGTCATTGGTATTTTAATAGCTGTTGCATTGAATCTATAAATTGCTTTGGGTAGTATGAACACTTGATGATGTTAATTCATCCAATCCATGAACATGGTACATGCTTCCATTCGTTTTTGTCTTCCTTAATTTCTTTACTCAGCATTGTATAGTTTTCTGAGAACAGGTATTTTATCTCCTTGTTTCAGTTTATTTCTAGGTACTTTATTTTTCTTGTTACTATATCAAAAGGGATTTTTTTCATGATTTCTGTTTCTGATATTTCATTGTTGGTGTATAAAAATATCTTTGATTTCTCAATATCAACTTCATATCTGACTGTTTTGCCAAACTCACTTATTAGATAGAGTAATTTTGGTGAGATCTATAGGATTTTCTATGTACACTATCATGTCATCTACAAACAATGACAGTTTTGCTTCCTCCAATCCAATTTGGGTGCCTTTTTTTGTGTGTGTCTGATTGCTGTGGCTAGGGTTTCCAATACTATGTTGAATAGGAGTGGTGAAAGTAGACATCCTTGACTGTTCCTGATCTAAGTGGGAAAGCTTTTACTTTTTGTTCATTGAATATGATGTTGGCTGTATGTCTCTCATATATGGCCTTCATTATATTGAGGAATGCTCTCTCTATTCCCACTTTGCTGAGTGTTTTAATCATAAATGGGTGCTGTATTTTATCAAATGCTATTTCTGCATCTATTGATATGATCGTGTGATGTTTGTCTTTCCTTTGGTTTATGTGATGTATTACATTTATTGATTTGCAAATATTGTACCATCCTTGCATCCCTGGGATGAATCCCACTTGATTATGGGGTATGATCTTTCTAAGGTATTGCTGGATGTGGTTTGCCAATATTTTGTTGAGGATTTTAGCGACTATGTTCATCAGCGATATTGGTCTGAAGTTTTCTTTGTTATGTCTTTATCTAGACTTGCAATGAGGATGATACTGGCTTCACAAAACAAATTTGGGAGTCTTCTATCTTCTTGGATTTTTTGGAATAGTCTGTGAATGATAGGGGTTAGCTCTCCCTTAAATGCTTTATAAAACTGTCCTGAAACCATCTGATCCAGGGCTTTTGTGTGTCTGGAGCTTTTTTTTATTATTATTACTGCTTGAATTTCATCAGCTGTCATTGGTCTGTTCAGGCTTTCTGCTTCTTCTTCATTAAGTTTTGGAAGATTATCTTTTTCTAGAAATTTGTCCATTTCACCTAGGTTTTCAAATTTCTTGACATATCGTTCTTTGTAGTAAATTCTTACAATCCTTTGTGTTTCTGTGGTATCAGTTGTAATCTCTCTTCTTTGGTTTCTGATTGTGTTTATTTGGGTCCTCTCTCTCTTTTTCTTGATGAGTCTGCTTAAAGGCTTGGTGATTTTCTTTATCTTTTCAAAGAACCAGCTCCTGGATTTATTGATCCCTTGAATTGTACTTTTAGTCTCTGTGTAATTTAATTCTGTTCAGATCAAGATTCTTTTCTTCCATCTACTTGTTCTGAGCTGTCTTTGTTGTTGTTCCTCGACTTCTCATAGGTGTAGAGTTAGGTTGTTTATATGAAATGTTTCTATCTTTTTTAGGTAGGCCTAGAACACTATGAACTTCCCTCTCAGGTCTGCCTTTGCTGTGTCCCATAAGTTTTTGATGTTGTGTGGTGCCCAGGAACAGTGACTTGAAGGCTACCATCTGTAGTTGTGGCCAACACTCCAATGTGT
>PVKM010026120.1:0-19542 GCA_004027735.1 Carollia perspicillata | reverse complement strand
CCTGCTGGGGTGAATACCTAAGGCCCCTCCCCATTACAACCTACTAGGCACACCAAGACTAAGAAATACGGCCCAAATGAAAGAACACAGCAAAACCTCAGAACTAAGCAAGGGGAACATTGCCAAACTAAGTGATGGAGAATTTAAAGCCCTGGTAATCAAAATGCTCCCAGACCTGATTGAGATTGGTTGAAAAATTAAAGAACAAATGAAAGATACCCAAAATGAAACAAAGTAAAATACTCAGGGAACCAACAGTGACAAGAAGGAAACCAGGATTCAAAGCAACAATTTGGAACAGAAGGAAGAAATAAACATCCAACTGGATCAGAATGAAGAAACAAGAATCCAAAACAATGAAGGGTCTGAGGAGTCTCTGGGACAACCTGAAACGTTCTAGTATCCAAATTATAGAGGTTCCAGAAGGAGAAGAGCAACAGCAGGAAATTGAAAACTTATTTGAGCAAATAATGAAGGAAAACTTTCCCAATCTGGTGAAGAAAAAATAGACTTCCAGGAAGTTCAGGAAGCCTAGAGAGTCCCAAAAAAAGTTGGAGCCAAAGAGAAACACACCAAGGCACATCATCATTGTTACCCAAGATTAAAGACAAAGAAAATCCTAGGAGCAGCAAGAGAAAAATAGACAGTTACCTACAAAGGGGTTCCCATAAGTCTATCAGCTGATTTCTCAAAAGAAACCTTACAGGCAAGAAAGGGCTGGAAAGAAGTATTTGAAGTCATGAAAGGCAAGGACCTACATCCAAGATTACTCTATCCAGCAAAGCTATCATTTAGAATGGAAAGGTAGGTAAAGTGCTTCCCAGATAAGGTCAAATTCAAGGAGTTCATCACCACCAAGCCCTTACTATATGAAATGTTAAAGGGACTTACCTAAGAAAAAAGAAGATAAAAAATATGAACAATAAAAGGACAACAAACTCATAACTACCAACAACTGAATCTAAAAGAAAAGAAGAACAATGAAAACAAAAACTAAGCAAACAGCCAGAACAGGAACAGAATCAGAGAAATGGACATCACACAGACAGAGTTCAGTGGGGAGGGTAGAAAAGGTACAGGGAAGAATAAGCATAATTAGTAGGCATAAAATAGATGGGGAAAGAAAAAAATGGTATAGGAAACAGAAGACTCAAAGAACTTGTATGTACAACCCATGGACATGAACTAAGGGGGTGGAATGCTGGAGGGTTGGGGAGCAGGGTAGAGGGGAGATAGAGGGGAAAATTTTGGGAAAATTGTGATAGCATAATCAATAAAAAATACTTAAAAAAGAAGTTATGAACTTGAGCATGAGAAAACTGTGTATATTGAAGATTTACAAGACTACATAATATATCACGTGAACATATATTGCTTGTGGATGCATTAGAAAATCTTTACTACTACACGTCTATTTTTACTTGTTTAAATCAATAGCTAAAAATTCTAATAAGGTTATACTAGTATTTCTCAATGCATTATCATGTGAATCAAGTATTTAACACATATTTCTATTACTATAAATATTAAGTATCCTATTTGTCTTGATATGTTATGCATTCTATAACCATTTTTCAGCTAATACACCAACCGGTGTGGAATATATGAAGCCTTAAAAATAGACACTTGTAAGCAGAAATAAGACTCAAGTATTTATGAGTCACCTGCTATGTACATTGCATTGAGTTAGATTATGTGGCTATAGAAACATTCACCTAGATGGCCCTACAAAGAATAATAGAGAAAGAGAAAAAAAGTATTACTTCTAATCTGAGACACATTCCAAGTGCATTTCATCATAGTTGAGATTTTCATACAATGAGCTATGCACCTGGGCCTCAGGACCACTTGCAAATACCCTCAAGGAAGAAGGGCAAAATGCAGACATTCTGACACTAAATACATCTACCTGCATCATTACCTTCTTCTTATAAAATCTTTCTTTATTTTGCATGTGAGTCTGCCTCCTGGAATTTATGCACAAATGCAATTTGAAGTTCTTACCAACATAATCTCTTTAACTTAAACATTTTGCATTTGCATGAGACACCAGGGAATATGAAATGACGCACTAATTGAAACATGACTTAATAAGCAGTCCATGAAACCAGGAGAGCCCCTGAACTGTAATCCTGGTTTGCATACCACTTGCTGTGTTTCCTGGTTTAATTGAATAATACACCATAATATTAGTTCCCCTTTTGTTGAAAGAAATAAACAATGAAGGTACCAGTCACTGAAAATTGAGTAAATTAAATAGTCAATTGTTTGCCACTTTGTAAGGATGATCTGTATACGTTCACTGAAAATAGGGTTCACTGACTTACAAGCCTCTTTTACAGTGGAAAGGTCTACCAAAATCTATAGACCATGGCTGTGTGTGTGTGTATGAGTGTGTGACTCACTTCATTTTGATATTTCTTTACTGCAATGATCTGGAACAGGACCTGCAATATCTCTAGGTGTGCCTGCATAAGGTGTTCCAGTTTCTTCACATGTTCACCAACGATTACCTGTTTTTATATTAGACATCCTAACAGATGTGAGGTGATATCCCATTGTCATTTTCATTTGCATCTTTTCATATACCAGTTGGTCGTTGAATGTCTTCTTTGAAGAATTGTTTGTTCAAGTCCTTTGCCCATTTTTAATTCTATTCCTTTCTTTCCCGTTGAGTTATAGGAGTCCCTTATATATTTTGGATATTAACTTTGTATCAGTTATATGGCTTGTAAATATTTTTATTACAGTTTTTCATTGTAATACATGATAATTTTTCTGCTTTGATGGTCTTTATGTTCTTGTTATGAATACTTTTTCCATAACAAGAACATTCAGATGTTACACTTCTTACCTACAAGTGTTATTGTTTTACCTTTCACATCTGTAATACACTGAAAAATGATTTTTGTCTGCAGCATAAAGGGTGTCAACATTCATTTTTTCCACATGCATGTCCAGTGAGTCAGAATCGTTTATTGAAAAGACTATTTCTTTGTCATCAATCAGTATTCATTATGTGTTGACCTGTTTGTGGATACTCTATTGTCCTATGGTCTATTGTCTATCCCTGTACCAGTACCACACTATCTTGACTACTGTAGCTTTACAAGTGTTGAGATGCGGTAGTAAGTGTCCTTCAGCTCAGTACTTTAACATTTTCCTAGCTATTCTTAGCCGTTGCACTTCTTTTTTTAAAGTTGTTTTTTTAATTGTTTTTATTGTTGTTCAAGCATAGGTGTTTCCATTTTCACATCACCATGCCCCCTGCCCCATCCACTCCTGCCTCCCACCCTAAAACCTACCCCCTTTGGCTTCATATGTGTCCTTTATACGTGTTCCTTGATGGTCCTCCCCTATTTTCCCCCACTATCCCTCTCTCCCCTTCCCTCTGGTTAACTGTTAGTTTATTCTTTATTTCAATGTCTCTGGTTATACTTTGCATTTCTACATAAATTTCAGATTTCAGTTTGTCAACTTCCACAAGAAAAATTCTGATAGAGTTTTACTAGGATTAAATTAAACCTATAGTTCAATTCAGTGAGAACTCTTTTCTTTTTTTTTTTTTTCCTTTTTCTTTTCTCTTTTTGTCCTCACCCACTGATTTCAGAGAGAGGAGAAGGGAGGGAGAAAGATAGGGAGACAAACACCAGTGCAAAAGGAACACCGATCAGCTGCCCCCCTTCCATGTGCCTCAACAGGGGACCAACCTGCAACCCAGGCATGTGCTTTTTTAATAGTAACATATATACTATATTGTGTGTTCACCATGCAAAGTCAAGTCTCATTCTATCACCATTTAACCACCCTTTACATTCTTCAACCTCCCCCCACCTCCTTTCCCTCAGAGAATCAACATACTCTTCTCTGTGTCTGTGATGGGTGTTTTTGCTTAATTCCCTCACCTTTTCACCCAGCCCCTGAACAACAATCCCTTCTGAAATCTGTCAGTCTTTCCTATGCATCTATGATTCTGTTTTCATTTGATTTGATAGTTTATTTTGTTCATTAAATTCTACATATAAGTAAAATCATATGGTATTTGTCATTCTCTAACTGAGTTATTTTCCATAGCATAATTTTCTCCAAGTCCATTCATGCTATCACAAAAGGTAAGATTTACTTCCTTATTACAGGTGAGTAGTATTGCATTGTGTAAATGTACCATAGCTTTTTATCCACTCATCTGCTGATGAACACTTGGGCTGTTTCCAAATCTTGGCTGTTGTAAGTAGCACTGCAATGAACATAGTGCTGTGTACATTCTCCCAAATTAGTGTTTTGAGATTCTTTGAATATATCCCAAGTGAAATTTCTGGGTAATAAAGTAGTTCCATTTTTAATTTTTTGTGGTAACCCCATACTCTTTTCCACAATGGCTGCATCAATCTGCATTCTTACCAATGGTGCACTAAGGTTCCCCTTTCTCCCCCTCATCCCCAACACTTGTTGTTTGTTGATTTATTGGTGATAGTTATTCAGACAGGTGTGAGGTGATAACTCATTGTAGTTTTAATTTGTATATGTCTGATGAGCATCTTCTCATAAATCTATTGACAACCTGTATGCCATCTTTGAAGAAGTGTTTATTCAGGTCTTTGCCCATTTTTTTTAATTGGGTTGTTTGGGGTTTTTGGTGCTGAGTTGTATAAGTTCTTTAGAAGTTTTGTATGTTAAACCATTATCAGATGTATCATAGGAGAGTAAGTTTTCCCATTCAGTAGGTTGTCTTTTCATTTTGTTGATGGTTTCCCTTGCTGTGCAAAGAGTTTTTGGTGTGATGGAGTCCCATTTGTTTATTTTATCTTTGGTATCCCTTGTCCGAGGTGGTATGCCTGAAAAAACATTGCTACAAGAAATGTCTGAGATTTGACTATGTTTTCTTCTAGGATTTTTATGGTCTTGAGCTTAACGTTTAAAACTTTATCCTTTTTTACTTTATTCTCATGTATAATATAAGAAGGTGGTATACTTTAATTTTTTTCACATATCTGTCCATTTTCACAACAGCATTCATTGAATAGACAATCTTAATGCCATTGTATGTTTTTGCCTCCTTGGTCAAACATTAATTGACTATAAAAGTGTGGGTTTATTTCTGGGCTCTCTATTCTGTTCAGCTGATCTATGTGTCTGTTTTTTTATGCCATTATCATGCCATTTTCATTACTGTGGCCTTGTAATATAGTTTGATAGCATGTAACATGATTCTTCCAACTTTGTTCTTTTTTCTCAAAATTGCTGTGGCTATTCAGGGTCTTTTGTGGTTCAGTGAAATATGCCATTGGCATCTTAAAAGTAATCATGTTGAATCTATAGATGATATATGCTTCCATTTTGGGGTAAGTTCAATTTCTTTCTTCAGTGTCTTATCTGTCTATGTACATATCTTTTACATCTTTGGTTAAATTTACTCCTAGGTATTTTATTCTTTTTGAAGCAATTGTTAATGGAATTGTTTTCTTTGTTTCCATTTCTGATACTTCATTATTGTTATATAAAAATACAACTAATTTCTGGATATTTATTTTTTTATCCTGTTACTTTACTGAATTCATTTATCAGTTCTAGTAGGGGGAGGGTTTGGTGGAATCTTTAGAGTTCTCTATATACAGTCTCATGTCACTTCAAATAATGACAATTTACTTATTCCTTTCCAATTTGGATATGTTTTATTTCTACTTCTTGTCTAATTACTGTAGCTAAGACTTTCAGCACTATTTTGAATAAGAGTGGTGAAAATGCACATCTCTGACTTGTCCCAATTTTAAGAGAAATGACTGTAGTTTTTGTCCATTGAGTAGGATGTTGACTGTGGGTTTATTATATATGGCCTTAATTACATTGAAGTATGTTTCCTCTAGTTCCACTTTGCTATAACTTTTACCATACATAGATGTAGGATTCTATCAAATGCATTTTCTACATATATTGATATGATCATGTGTTTTTATAATTCATTTTGCTTATATGGTGTATTACATTTGTTGATATACAGATATTGTATTAACTTTGCATCCCCAGAATAAATTCCACTTAACCATTCAATATGATCATTTTCATGTATTGCAGGATCTGGTTAGTTAATATTTTGTTGAGAAAATTAGTATCTACATTCATCAGGCATATTGACCAATAATTTATTTTTCTTTGTAGTGTCTTTACCTGGTTTTTGAATTAGCATAATCCTGGCCTCATAAAATGAGCTTGAGAGTCTTCCCTCTTCTTGAATTTTTAAAAGAATTTGAGCATAGGTGTTAATTTTTCTTTGAATATTTTGGTAAAATTCACCTATAAAGCCATCTAGTACAGGACTTTTGTTTGTTGGGAGTTTTTTAATCTTGGTTATTGTTTCTTTTTTTATTTAATAATGTTTTATTTTTCAAAATGTAGAGCTGGTGGGACCTGGGGTTCATGCATCTTCACCAACAGCTGGGGCATCCCTGCCTCTGGTGTTTCTGGTGTAAATCACTTGAGCTCTGTACTTTGAAACTAATTTAATAAGTCCTTTACTAAGGAGTTCCCAAAGGTCTTCCCTGGCCAAGGAACTGTGGATCTTCAGTTTCTCAGAGACAACAGCTGGAGTCATAAACTTGTAGTTGGGAACTTCCTTACAGAGTTTATATGGTGCTTCGTCAAACAAGACTATGTTATTGAGTTTGTTCCAAACTTTCCCTTTGGACCACTTCTTCTTTTTGGCTCCCAGATTTGTTCACTGTGTCTTTTGTCTTTCTTGGCAGACTTTCCAGCATCTTTCTTCTTTTTCTTGTCCTTGGGTGGTGTGGTGAAACTCAAGGAACACCAGATCTCACTGCTACCTGAGAAGATATCAGACAAAAAGCTTGATTACTGTTTCAATTTCATTAGTTGTAATCTGTCCATTTAAAATTTCTGATTCTTTCTGACTCAGTTTTGTAAGATTTTATGTTTCTAAGACTTTATCCATTTCTTCCAGATTGTTCAATTTGTTGGCATATGGCTGTTTGTAATATTTTATTTCAATATTTTTATTTATTTGATGTTAGTTGTTATTTCTCTTTCATTTTTCTGATCTTATGGTTTGGGGTCCTCTCTCTTTTTTTCTTGATGAATCTGTCTAAATGTTTCTTAATTTTGTTTTTATTTTCAAAGACCCAGCTCTTGGTTTCACTGATCTTTTGAATTATTTATTTTTTAGTCTCTATTTCATTTATTTCCACTCTGATATCTATTATTTCTTTTCTTCTAGTAACTTGGGGTTTTGTTTGTTGTTCTTTTTCAAGTTCCTTCAAGTACATAGTTACATTGTTTATTTGAACTTTTTCTGGTTTCTTGAAATAAGCCTGTAATGCCATGAATTTTCCTTTTAGGACTGCTTTTGCTGTGCCCCATCTATTTTGGGTTGATTTGTTCTCATTTTAATTTGTTTCAAGCTATCTTTTAATTTCTTCCTTGATTTAATTGTTAACCCAGTCTTTGTTTATTGTGTGTTTTTCAGTTCTCTTCTTGCGATTGATTTCTAGCTTCATACCATTATGCTCAGAGAAGATGCCTGATATGATTTCAATCTTCTTAAATTTATTGAGACTTCTTCTGTGCCCTATCAACTGCTCTATCCTAGCAAATGTTCCACATACACTTAAAGAGAATTTTTTATTCTACTTCCTTGGGGTAAAATGCTCTAGAAATATCAATTGAATCCATTTTATCTAGTGTGTCATTTGAAGCCACTGTTTCCTTGTTGATTTTCTGTGTGAAAAATCAATCCATCAATGTCAATATGGTGTTAAAATCCCCCACTATTACTATATTATTGTCAGTCTTTCCCATCATGTCCGTCAGAATTTGCTTTATACATTGAGTTGTTCTTATGTTGTGTACTAATGTTTACAAGGGTTATATTTTCTTTTGGGGCCACTCCCTTCATCTTAAGTAGTGTCATTCTTTTTCTCTTACTGTAGCCTTTGGCTATATAGTAGGTTTATTTTGTCAGATATAAATATTGCTACTCCAGCTTTTTTCTTTTTATTTGCATGAAATATCTTTTTCTATCCCTTTACTTTTAGTCTATGTGTATCTTTCATTCTGAGGTGGATCTCTTTCAGACAGCATACATATGGGTTTTGTTTTCTTATCCATTCAGCTACCCAGTGTCTTTTGATTGCAGTATTTAAGCCATTTAGATTTAAAGTGATTATTCATGGGTACGTATTTATTGCCATTTTATCCTTTTAACTATGTTCCTCTGTTGTTTCTCCTCCTCTTTCTCCTTCTTAAAAAGGGGCCTTTAACATTTCTTATAATATTTTTCTGGTGGTAACAAATTCCTTTAGCTTTTTCTTGTCTAGAAAGCTTTTTATTTCTTCCCCAATTTTAAATAGCTTCATTGGGTAAAATATAGTCTTGGTTATAGGTCTTTGCTTTTCATCACTTTGATATTTCACATCAATCCCTCTGGTTTTAAATATTTCTGTTGAGAAATCAGCTTACTATCTTATCTCCCTTGTAGGTAATGATCTTTCTCTTGCTTTCTCTTTCTGTGTCTTTAACCTTTGCCATTTTAATTTGATGTTTCTTGGTGTGGGCTTATTTGGGTTCATCAAGTTTGGGACTTCATGTGCTTTTTGGATTTGTGTGTCTGTTTTCTTCACCAAGTTAGAAAAGTTTTCATTCATTGTTTCTTCACATAGGTTATTGATCTCTTGCTCACTCTCTTCTCTTTCACACCTACCTCTATGATTCATATTTTGTTACACTTTATATTGACCCAAAATTCCCTTAAACTATCCTCATTTTGTATTCTTTTTTCATTTTGCTGCTGTGATTGGGAGTTATCTGCTTCCTTGACTTCCAAATTGCTAATTTGATCCTCTGCTTCAACCCATCCACTGTTTATTTCTTCTCGTGCATTCTTCATTTCAGATATTGTATTCTTCGTTTATGCATTGCTCTTTTTTATGGTTTCTATGTGCTTTTTATGATTTCTATCTCTTTGTTGAAGTTCTAAGTTCTTGAGCAACCTTACAACCATTTCTTAAAACTCCGTATCTGATAAAATGCTTGTCTCCATTTCATTTATATCTTTCTTTTCTGTATATTTCTCCTGTTCTTTCATTGGAGAATGTTTCTTTGTCTCTCAATTTTTGCAGCCTCTCTAGGTTTGTTCCAATTTTTAAGGTAGGTTTACTATTACTTCCAGACTTTAAAGGGTTACCCTATGTAGTAGGTGTCCTATGGAATCCAGAGGTGTAATCTCCTTGATCACCTGAGCTTGATGTTCTAGGAATGTCCCTTATGTGGGTTATGTAAGCCCTCCTATTGTGACTGAGTCTTGATTTCTATTGGCCTGTTCATGCATAGTCTGAGCCCTCAAATTTTCTGACTGTAAGTACCCACCCATACCTCATTTTACCCACTGCTATATAGGTACTGTCCATATGATGTGAAATTTCCCTCAGCAGGGTCTGGTATCTGCTGAGTTCTCCCTTTGTATGTGCCACTTGTAAAGCTAATTGGAACCTGCTCTGGTGTTTTCTGAAGCTGGCCACTGGGTGTATTGGATCTGGGGCATTGTGGGAGGCACTCTGGTGCATATCAATGTCAAAACATTCCCTGTGACTGGCCTTTGGCAACTTGTCTGAAGCTACGAAGTGATCCCCAGTTTATGGCTGCCTCTGCTGGACTGGAGTGTGTGTGTACAGGACCAAGCTGCACACAGAGACCATACTGAGTCCTGGGGCAAGTCAACAAAAGTTCAAAGGCACCTTCAGATCTGCCTTTGCCTGCCTTCACCTGTTAGCTGTCTATTAGGCCCAGTCACTGAAAGAACCTCTGGTGATACTCAAGTTGTGTGAGGTAGATTTTCAGTTAACCACCAGGCAAGATCCAGCAGTGTTCATCAGAGTGATAGAAGTTCAAACTTGATGTCAGTGCTGGGTCTGAGGCCACTCAACAAACATCCCAGAATATACCAAGTCTAGCTTACATCAGCTGGCTGCTTACACATTTTTGTGGTGGGGAGTAGTATCAGAGAGTTATCCAGGGTGAGACCAGCATAGTTTATCTGGCCCAAACAGGCCAAGATATGGCCATGTGAAAGAAGGGCTCTGCACTGGCAGGGCACATAAGGAAAAAATGGCCCCCATTTTAGAGCCACACAACTCAGTCTGTCCTAGATTCAGCCAGAACCCAGTATCAGCAGAGAAGAGCTAAGAAGAGTTGGGAGGATGGGGTTAGTGGATCTCTTTTGAGAGGTAGGTACAGATCAGGCTTCAGAGAAAGTGGGGGAAGTGACCCTTGCTTCAAAGCCACACAACTCAGTCATCGACAGCCTCTGAGATTGCCCAGACTTCTACACTCTGACCAAGACAGCTGACTTCTCAGGAGGGTACATGCTCCACAAGGTGAGGTTAGAGGGATTACAGTGTGGGGGAATATTGCATTCCCCCAGACTGATGTCATATGGAGGGAAGTGCTCCACCCAAGAAAGTTGGCATCTTCATTATGGGAGAGTGACTCAGCACAGGTGTCCTGGTAGCTGTCCATTCTGCTCTCTCCCCAGAGCCACAAACCCCAATATGTCCTCACTCAACTCTAGTCTCTTCTGCCCTCCTCCTGTGGGAGCCCAGGGTGAGTAGCTGCAAACAAGATTTTGTTTGTTAGCCCTTTAAGATGGTGCCTGTGCACTGGCTAGTATGGTTCAGTGGATTGAGCACTGACCTGTGAACCAAAGCATCACTGGTTTGATTCTCAGTCAGGCACATGCCTGGGTTGCAGGCTGGGTCCCCAGTGGGGGATGCATGAAAAGCAGTCACAAGTTATTCTTACTCTCCCTCCATTCACCTCTGTCTAAAAATAAATAAAGTCTTTAATTAAAAAAAAGATGGTGCCTGCGTCTATAGTAGACTTTCTTCTTTTCCTAGAAGAGAGAATCCTTGCTGATTTCTACAGCCAGATGTTATGTCAGCACATTTTCCCAGCTCTGGTGATGGGGAGCCCTACTTGGTGTTGTGACCCCACACATCTCAGGAGAAAACTTTGCAGCTGAGATATCCCTCTGGAATATAATCCACTGCCCTGAAAGCTCACCAAATCTTTTTGCACCTCTCCCCTTCCTACCAGTCTCAATATGGCTTCTTCTATAAACGTTCAGTTATAACACTCCTCTTCAGCTAGTTGTCAGTTGATTATTCAGGTCGATTCCTCCATATTTTAGGTGTAATTCCAATATGGTCCTGGAAAGAGGTGAATGTAACATCCACCTGCTCCATTACCATCTTGGATCTTATAGATCATATCTTAATTGTTGGTTATTGGTTTACCAACCTAGGTTGTTGGTATATTTATTTAATTGAGTAATATGTTAATTGGTAATTTAAAAAATTAAAATAGATGGGCCATTAACAATAACAAGGCAGGGCTATACATATTGACAGTAAAAATCTTCAAGTGTATTACTAAATGTAAAATATCAAAGTACAATGCAAGTGTAGATTATTCTATGATTTTGCTTAAAAAGATGTGAAAGAAAAAATTGATTACCAGCCACAAGGTAGTAAGTTATTTTGAGTGCTTAAGACCATGTTTACTTCATCCTAAGTATAGTCCCTCCCCAAATGCCTGATTCAAATTAGATGGTAAGTAAGTGCTTATGGGCTCTATAACTATCATCTCTAGGATGTCATCTGAGCATTCTACAAGTAAATTAAAAATAGTTATACCCAAAATTAATAAATATTTTACAAACTCTTTTTAAGGAGTTCTGAAAAAACAAGCCAATAAAATGCTGAATTAGTAAGAAAAGAACTAACATCATAACCAATTTCTAAAATATTATATAACTATTAAAATTAGTATTAAAAGCTACATAGTAATAAATAAAGTATTAATGGTAGGAAGTTTAAAAAAGTGAAATATCTACTAAAACTGAACATGTGTATCCCTGTTGACTCATCAAATCTATTCCAAGATATATAGCCAATAAAGATGTGTAAATACCTATTGATTAAAAGACAATGACAAGAATTTTTATAGCAACATTATTTGTAATCACCAAAACCTATTTATTTATTCATTCTAGTACTGATAGGCAAGATAAATGTACTATGGAACCAGCATGTTTGCATTGTAATGATTATCATAGGAAATATTATGTGGCAAACAACCACAGCAAGTAATAAAGAATTAGAAATCATTTCAATTGGGATTTATATGGAATAATAGTAGCCATTTAAAAAGTCTTAAAGGTATCGTGATACTTAAAAACTGCTATGAAACTGGACATCAGAATTCATTGAGTACCATTTGACCAGCTGTAATGGGTTGCACCTGTCGTCTGCAGTGGAGGAAGAAACATGCCAGCACATAGCAGATGTGTCTATTCCCAATAATGTGTGCACGGTCTCTGCTATACTCTGGGCAACAATACTTCAGTGACAGAGCAGCCTTTAGCTTCAGACTTTAGTTGACCCATCAGGAGCCAGGAGTTATCAGCAATAGCAAAGGAAAGTGAGATGGAAAGCCCTGGCTAGAGACAGTGCTGGCAGGAGAGGGGAAAGATGACTGCAGAACAGCAGGACCCAGAGACGGCAGTAGGAGCCACAGGAAGAGATGCTGTGAGCTGTTCACTTGGTATAATGACTGCCCCAAGGTGAATGCATAAAAGTAACAAATCATGACATCTCATTATATACTGACTTTAGTGTCAGCCCTCACTCAGCATGACTGAGTGACACAAGCTAAAAATAAAACCAATAACAAAAAAAAAAAAACATCATTGCTTTGGTCACTGACACCTTAAAGTGGTAACTGCTTATGGAAGGGACAGCTGCAGCCTTTGACAGTCTAAATTACTTCAAATAATAAAGTGTCACTTAATAGCCAGTTTAAATAGTTTGAAGATTCTGGCAGTAACTGCTCCAAAATAAAAATTCTCCTTTGTGTTTTTTATCTTACCTTGATATCCCCACTAGTAGAAAGCAGACCAGCTAAAAGGCTAATGTTACAAGCACTGTCAGAGAACATTTGGAAGCTTCAAAATGTGCAGGCAGATAGATACCCAGGCAGTTTGTTTCTCCCATCAGAAGACAAGGGCTTCGTTTTGGCTTCTCCCTGAAAGATAATTTGTGGAAACAACTAATAGCCTGTTTTCAAAACAGCATCTGCTCTTCTTATACAAATATTGGAATTCCTCAAATATTTCACAGGAAGCTTTCCATGACCTCTCAATATACATACAATAAAGGCCAAGTCAGGAAACTGGATCAGTGCTAGAATACGGGTTGCCATAATTTGTATTTGGGAAATTAAATAAGAAGAAATGGTATACTTAAATTACACTAATGTTAAAAGGATTTGCTTGTACAAGCATTAAACATATAACGAGATTTAAATCACCATTGCCCATAAAATAATCTCTTTGGAAAATTATCTCAAGGCTGAAAATTTAGTTGAGAAATCATTTAGCAAGAGATAAGTCTATAAAATACTGTATTCCTTCAAGAACAGGTTTTTAGAATTATACACTAGCAGCCTGAAACTTAAGTGGGTTTTTTTTTCAGTGTCTTTTCATTCTCCCATTCCACAAATGTAGCTCAGGACCTATAACTTACAGGAAAATATGCTAGAGTGGATAAAAAGTAAATAAACTGGAAGCAATCAAATTCTCCATGAGTTTATAATCTAATAAGGAAATTGAAACACATGATAATGGCAATTCAAGGGAATATGGAATGACTTCTATGAGCCTGACACTGTACCAGGTGCCAAATATACACCAGTATTCTGGATCCTGGGATGGAAAAGGCAGATATACAAGTTAACAAGTTAAAAAAAACAACTTGCAAGGAATAAAGTGATGGTACATAAAACAAGCACTATAAAAGCATAGAGGAGAAATTTTGAGCTAGATAGGGAAATCAGAGGGGATTGCTTACTTCTGGCATTTGGCAATTAAATTGCATTTCGAAGGATGGATAGGATTTCACAGAACAGAGAATGGGATGACAACAGAGAGAGTATTCTAAACAAAATGAACAGTATGTGAGAAATCAAGGGAATGATAAGCACTGGAGTGCAATATTTACCTGTTGTCCTGATATAATTATTTACTAACATCCTCTTTCACTCTTGAAATTGTTATCCTTTTTTATTTTTAAGATTTTACTTATTTATTTTCTAGAGAGCAGGGAAGGGAAGGAGAAAGAGAGGGAAAGAAACATCAATGTGTGGTTGCCTCTCACTTACCCCCTCCTGGAGACCTGGCCCCACAACCCAGGCATGTGCCTTGACTGGAACTTGAGCCATGACTATTTGGTTCACAGTCTGGCACTTAATCCACTGAGCCACGCCAGCCAGGGAAAAATGCTATCTTTTAGATAATGCAGTTTATGGTCAACCTAATGAAAGAACATACATAGTTCAGAATTAATGGAACCTTAAGCATGTTAGAGAATATGAATGATAATAAAGAAAATATCTTAAGCCTTGGCTTGTTGGTAGGACATCATCCCAGCAAACCAAAAGGTTGCAGGTTCGATTCTTGGTCACAGCATGCCTAGGCTGCAGGTTCAGTCCCCAGTCAGGGTGCATACAGAAGGCTGCCAGTTGATATTTCTCTTTTACATTGATGTTTCTTGGTCTTTCCTTCACTTTCCCTTCCCCTCTCTTCAAAATCAAAAATAAAAATAAATAAAATTTTGAAAAACGAGCATTTTAAAGAATCAAGATTTTTTTCTTCTTGTAAGAATAGGGAAATATCAGAAATGTCTAACTAGAAATGTATGAAAATATATTCATTTTAAAGGTACAAATAGTCAACTATTTAGAAAGTAAACTACAATGTAGGGCATGAATAGAGAGTATGATATTATAGGACTAAACTAAGATATTAATAGATAAGAAAATCTAGGTTCTCATAAAAATCAATAGGACCTGAAAGACTGATCAACCAAGGAAGACATTCAGAACAGTCCCTTTTCTCATTCTCCACTGGAGCTGTTTCTAATCTTCACCATGTCCTTCAAGCCTCCAGTCATGTGTGCCAGACCCAGGTCTAAGCCCAGGAACAAGTCCACTAAGCCTTGTGGTCCTAACTCCAAGATGTTTTTCAGCTCTGTCTTGTATCTTCAACCTCTCTCCTCATCCACATGAGTTTATAAATATATATTTCTCCATCTATTAAAAAAAGTGTTCCCTTTAAGGCTTTATCATTTCTCTCCTGCCTGTCATCTCTATACATCTTGTTGGAGTGGTTTAACTCACCATCACCAGCTTTCTACTATCTCTGATCTTAAGCAAATAAAAACAACCACAATGATAACTAACATAATTGAGTACTTACTAGGTTCTAGGCGCAATGCTTTATATGGTCTGTCTCATCAATCTTCTCACAAAAATCCTGTAGATTAAGTGCCACTACTATTTCTTCTTTTTACTGATATAAAGCAGATTTAGTGAATATGAGAAACTGAGCCTCAGGAAATGAGGCTCAGAAAAGTAATCAGGAAAGAGTTACTTTCTAGGGATCATCAGCCAAAGACACATCAGCCATCACCTGCATACTGATGACTCCTAATACAATTCCAGAACTGGTTCTTCCCTCCTGAGTTCCAAACCCATTTTTGAAATTCCTATATAACATTTCCACTTGAATAACGTGCTACAGCCCAAACTTCATGTTCACAAGATTTAACCTATAATTAATAGGCTCTCCCTCGCCCTGGCTGGTGTAGCTCAGTGGATTGAGCACGGGCCTGAGAACCAAACAACCACCATTTGATTCCCAGTCAGGGCACATGCCTGGGTTGCAGGCCAGTTCCCAGCAGGGGACGCACAAGAGGCAACTGTACATTGATATTTCTCTCCCTCTCTCCTTCCTTTTCCCTCTAAAGATAAATAAATAAAAACTTTTTTAAAAAGGCTCTCCCTCAAAAAAAAATTATAGTCTATACTAGGTAAATGAGAGTAAATCTTTATTCTTCTCCACCTTCCTTCCATTCTCAAGCTCCACTATTACCTGTTCACCATGTCCCACAAGACGTACCTCCAAAGTCTCTCCCTTTTTCGCACTTTGCTTTCCCTACACTGCCGAAATACAGTCCCATGTCATCTCTCAACTATAGCATTACAATAGCCACACACTGCAATCTCTCAACCATTCCATTCCACCTCAACACACCAGGGGTAGCCATCTTTTCTACACAGATGGCCATGTCTGTGGATTTCCTGCACAGCTCTGATCACCACCTTGCTTTAAACCTTTGTGGGTACAAAGCTAAACTCAAATGTCATCACTTTTTTAAAAGCTCTTCTGACTGTGCTCAAAGGAGAATTAGTCACCACTACCTTCAGAGATTTCCCATCTTGGTTCATATGCTAGGATAGTACTTATAGTGTATATTGTGTTTCCTCCCTCTCATCAGCATGCAGGTGATGGCTTATTCACCCTTGCATACCCCTCATCAAACATAATGATTAGCATTCATGTTAAATAAATGTTCACCTAACTCACCAACTTAGAAAAAACAAGATAACCAAACAGTATCACGTCCATGTGCTGAAACAACCTCTAATCAGACTCCTTTCCAAATATAAAGACATTCTGAAGACACTTTACTATAAATATGCCATTAAAAAGAAAATAATAGTGAGAAACAGTGAATATATATATGTGTGTATATATATATGTATATATATGTATATACATGTGTAATTTTTTACTGAGACAGAAGATACCATATCTCACAGGAACTTTGATATAAAGCAATTTTTCAGACCAGGCTTGTATTCGACAAAGGTGTAGAGGTCAGATAACCAGCAGATTAACTTCTTTGCGTACTCCCATTTTGAAGAATTATCTGAGCATCTCTAAGGTTTCTTCTTCCCATCTCCCTTTGCTTTATGCTTCACATCCCCATCACTGAGAATGTTAATAGCCTTTGAAGAAATCAATATTCTGCCAACAGGCTCTCACACGGAGTACAGCACTGGTCTGGTAGGTGAGTCATTATAGCGCCAGTTATAGAAACAGCTGCAAACCTTTCACAAGGACATCAGCTGGTATGCAAAAGGGCAGAATGTGGCCTTAAGATGAAACTGAATGCAAAGTCAAAATTAATTTAATTTATATTTTATTTATGAGTCAATGAATTAATAATAAAGGATATTTGCATGGGCAAGGTTTTAAGCAGTAGAATATCCTTTGATTGAACTAGTATTTCCCTTCACAAGATATTTAAAATATTAGCATAATAGAGCATATTGGAGTGAAATTTAAAAATCCATTTGTGAAAATTTTTCATGCCTTAGGAGATAACACTAATCCAAATTAGTGAGTAGGTAAGTAAGTAATGCCTTATAGAGGCTAAAGTACATCCATGACAAATTTGTGTTTGATGACATTTTATTACAGTAAAACTATAGGAAAAATATGGGACTAGTTGATCCAATAGTTTCTGACCTAAATCAATATTCTTCACCTGCATTTACCTGAAAATAAGCATTATTTTTCTAACTTATGTCCAAGAAGTCTTTTCAAGTAACAGTCTACTTAGGTTCAAGAGATTTAAAGAAGGTAGGAATAAACACTATTTATTTGTCAGAAAATTGACACATGCCTCAAGTGATTCTTCATTTTCTAAAAGACAGTTACTATTACTGCTAATGAATTTTGAGGTTCTTTGCGTCATCCCAATCCTCTAATTTCTGTTTGATTTTTCCTCTGCAATTATATTCATATTATTCACATACACAAATAAGTGGTGTTTGAGGCCTTTATATTTATATCATAGTGATAGCATTATTCTGCAACTGATTTGTACTTAATCTTGCCTGTGATTAAGAACAGAAAGCCTAGAGTCAAATCACACATGTATCATATGTGTAATCTCAAGAAAGTTCCTTAGTCTTCTCTCTGCCTCAGTTTTCTCATGTGAAAGATGAGAATAGTATGACCTCTTTCCTAGGATTTTGTAAGTTTTAAACACAAATCCTTTTATGGCATAAACTCTGTATGTATTGGCTTGTTAGCGTACTCAAATGTGACTATCTCTCTTATTCTTTTTAATTTCTGAATATTATTCCAAATTATGGAATCACTGGGGACCTTCTTCACCTCAAAAATTTCAAATTTATGTTTCTGAGCTGAAACTTGCCATTAAATGCCACATTCACATGTAAAACTTCCTACCCCATATCCCTAACAGGATTCTAATAGATGTAAGAACTACCATGGCAACACCTGTGCCCCTGACTTTTCCCATCCCTTTCACTTGCCTTCTGGCTAATCAGGTCAATGCCCTTGAAGTCCTGTTGGACTTCTTTCTCTCTCTCTCTTTCTTACCCCCATCTTATCTGTCAGGACATTCTAGTGGTCTTATTTTTCATACATCTGTATCTAACATCCAGACTCTTCTCTCCACATCAACCACCCAACTCATCTGGATTGTTACAATAGCCTCGAAACTGGCTTCCTGCTAGCATCCCCACCCATTTCAATCTGTTATCAACACAGCATTAGCAAGATCCTATTAAAACCTACAGCAGTGCTGGCACCAGGTTCCTCAGTTGATTGGAGCATCACCTCATGCACAAAAGAGTTGCAGGTTGGTTCCCAGGCTGGTCCAGGAGCCCATGGGAGGATCAATGTTACTCTTTCACATCATTCTCCCTCTCTCTTTCCCTCTCTCTCTCTCAAATCAATAAACATATCCTCAGATGATAATAAAAAAGTGAAAACACAGGACTGAATATTTGTACAAAATTATTTTCCTGTCCACATGACCACCCAAAAGCTCTGTAACAATGTCTATTTCCAAGACTTGAATATAAAAGTATTCCTTCAAAATCCAATTCTCATATTTTTGTATATTTTTCTTTTCTTTTTTTTTTAAGAAAGGGAAGGAAAGTGAAAGGGAGAGAAACATCAATGTGAGAGAGATACATTGATTGGTTGCCTCCTGCACACCCACAACTGGAGAACTGGCCCACAACCCTAGGCATGTGCCCTGACTGGGAATCAAACAGGTGACCCTTCGGTTTGCATGCCAGCACTGAATCTTCTGAGCCTACACTAGCCAGGGCATATTTTTGTATTTTTACCTATAGTTCCTTTTCCTTGAAATATCTTATTTTTCCTCAACTCCCACTCTCTCTCATTGGTTAAAGTCTACTGATCCTTCAAAACTCAATTCAACTGCCAAAGTTAAACAATCCTCTTTGATTTGCCCAGGTGGCCAAATTAGTAATTTCTCCCTCAATGCTTTTCTAGCATACATTTTATATACCTCTGTTTTAACCCTTAGTGTGTTTTAGAATTTGTTTTTGTATCTGGCATTTGCATTATACTATGAGCTCCCATACTTGGATGCAGGTGAAGTGTAGTCAAAGATACAATAACATATGTCTTGAACATATATCTTGAACATGTAGTCAATCAATATAATAACATATGTCTTGAATAATATTGATTCTTGGTCCTTTTCTCCAGAGATGCTGATCCAATAGCTCCCAAGTAGGGCCCAGGAATCTGAATTTTAAGCACTACAAGTAATTCTAACTTAAGTG
>PVKM010026119.1:0-19530 GCA_004027735.1 Carollia perspicillata | reverse complement strand
GGGGAGAGGGAGAGGGAGGAGATGAGAGGGTGTTCCTGCAGACACACTCGGGGTTGGGGGAGGGACAGGGCTGTCAGCCCCAGAGGGCGACGGGGGGGGGAGGGCCAGAGCACCGGGGAAGGGAGAGGAGTCAGCTCCCTCGCACGAAAGGGGCAGGGGAGGGCTTTTCTCAGAAAACCCAGAGAGATCTGGGTGGTGATGTCAGACGTGGAGCATCTGCCTTCTCGGGACTCTGCCAACTGGCAGAGGGGGCCGGGGCCAGGGTGCCAATTCTCTCTGCAATAAGGAGAGGCAGGAAATGGGCAGGAAGCGTTAAACCCAGTGGGAAAAGCCACATTGGAAGGACACAAGGGAGAGAAGACACAGAGAGGAACGTGAAATCTTGGTAGCCTGGGTGAGAAAGACATCCGTATTTTACATACTTGCATGGTGTTTTACAGTTCACGAAACACAGACGCCGGCACACTGAAACCTCGCAGGGATCTGGAGGGCCAGCGCATGATCGCTCCTGTCCAGGGGAAGAAATTTCACCCAGAAATAAATGACACATCTGATCACAAGAATTCTTACGTAGGTCTACCGTTCTCACGTTCTCCGTACTGCATCTGAGCAGCTCCTTGGGGGCAGGTCTGCACTAAGTGAGTAAGGTGAAAAGGGCTTTGGAAGTAGTATCGTAGTCTTAAATTGCTAGTGATCGCCATTGTTACTGGGCCAGTTTGCACCGAGAAACAGCCATGCTGCTCACGGGTAGAAGGAAAGAAGACACAAAGGCTGAGTTTAGAAGGAAAAGAAGGTATCTCGCAAAACACCATGACATCAAAGTCCTGACTCAGGGGTGTCAAACTCATTTTCACTGGGGGCCACATCAGCCTTGTGGTTGCTTTCGAAGAGCCAAATGTAATTTTAGGACTGTATAAATGTTGCTACTTCTTGACTAGGGGCAAGGACCTCTACGCTCAGCCCTTTGAAGGAAATCTCGAGGTTGAAGTGGCCCCCAGTGAAAATGAGTTTGATACCCCTCTCCTAACTCATCCACTGGCCACCAGCAGAGCCTCCTTTGACCTCTAAGCCAGTGTCCCCCAAACAGGACAGACCTTGACCTCTTTCTCCTAGCGTCTAAATCATCCTGCTTTGCTGCCTCCCTGACTGTGGCCTCCCGGTATTATCAGCCCCCTTTACGAATGCTGCAGATAAGTGACAATTTTGTAACAACAAGAACTAAAGATGAAAGAGCATCTAATGAGGGTTTTGGTGACTCCAAATACAGTACTGATTTTAGTATGTGTTCAAATATCCATTTCAGTAAAGAAACATTTCATTGGTTTTGGGTCCTCATTTAATTTCATGCTGTCCCAGAGGACACTGAGTTTGCTTCTGAATCGGGCCCTGGTTGAACTTCAGGTTCAGGCAGCTTTTGCTACTTTGTAGTGAGTGGAAGCAATATGACATCACAGACAGGCTGCCAGACATCAAGGACAGAGACAAATTTCGAGTCTGCTTCAGTCTCTATCTCCTAGTAGCAGGCTAGAAAATCCTAATAGCAGTTGCCTTTGAGTGCCTATTATGGGTCGCTTGCTTTACATACAGTAACAGCTAAGGTAGATCTAAACCTCACTGTACAGGTGAGATGCTAAAGCTCAACAAGGTTAGAGAACTTGACCAAGGTCACTTAACCAGTACACAGGAAAGTCATCCTTCTTTGCATCTAGAATTGTAAAACTTTCAACTTTCTCCACCACACCAAAAAATCATTTTCCCTCATTATTTTATGAACTTCTAAGATGATGAATGGCATCTTTTGAAGGTTGCCTTTAAAATAAGTTTGTATTTATGCAGTTCTACACATCCACCCACCTGCCAATCTGCTTTCTTCCCCGACATGGTGAGTCTGAGGCTGAGTCCTAACGTCAAGTCGACACGTAGCTCTGCAGCCGGCGAGGGGAGTCCATGTTTCCACCCGCCGAAGAGTCACACTTTTGTAACCACAGAGTCAGATTCCTCATCACTCCAACAGCGACCCTACTACGAACTACATACATACAGCCGATGACCAATAATTATATTTATCCCTAGTCTACATTTCTTAATAAAATCTAGCAACAAAAATTTCTGTTCTTAATTGTATTCAATGCATGTAGTTGTACTTAATGCAGCATTTCAGGTTGAGATTCTTACAAATTTGAGAGTAATCACAAAATGTTTCATTTTGGCATTTTCCATTATTAAATGTGTATTTCAAATGGCGGGGGCACCCACCTCCTTGGTCCCTGGCTTTGCACTGGCTTGCCCTCCCTTCCGGTGCCCTTCCCTTTAGTCTATGTGATTGAAAGCACAGACATCCTTCAGGAGCTGCTTCACATCCAGTACCCGACAATCTAAACTCCCCCTTTCAACCTCAGTCTCCTTGGGGCCATTCCTTACCTTCCTTTTCTATTGACTTCCAATCTGTTGCCAGGGTCTATAGATTCTTAGATCACAAAGTCTCTCAGGCATAGTCTCTCTTTTCATTCTGCCTCCCTTCCCTGTTGAAGTTCTTATTCATTTCCTAACCAATTCGACTACCACACCTATATAAGACCTCCAATCAGCCCTGGCTGGTGTGGCTCAGGGGATTGAGTGCCAGCCTGTGAACCAGAGGGTCACCGGTTCAATTCCCAGTCAGGGCACATGCCTGGGTTGCGGGCCAGGTAACAAATAGGGGGGCAGGCAAGAGGCCACCACACTGATGTTTCTCTCCCTCTCTCCTTCCCTTTGCCTCTGTTAATAAATAAATTAAATCTTAAAAAAAATTCCATCAGATTTACTTCCATTGAACGCGAATGTAATTTGAACTCCTGCTCGAAGAGCTCAACTACTTGCCCTCGGAATATTAAAAAGTCTACTTAACTTGGTATTCAAGGCCTTTGAAGACTTGAACTAACAAACTTTTTCAGTGTCATCTTCCAAACATCATTTATTTTCAGGACCCTATACTTGAGGTAAACTGTGTTAGCGCCGTTCCTTAAGAAAGTTGAAAATGTCCCTGCCTCTCTCTTTGCTCGGGCTGTCTCTGCCTCCCGAGCTCCTCTGCTCAGCCTGCGTGGTCAGAACGTCACCCACATCTTTACCTGTTTTTCTCCCATGGTATTTTCATCATGATTCTTTGTATTATAGATATTTATATACACTTCTTCTCCCATACTAAATTGAATATTGTATTCATTGTAATGCCTAGTAAGAGAGAGCCCTTGCATAGAATAACAACTTAGTTTTGAATGAACAGACTAGTTAAAAACAGTGGGAGTTCTTAGTATGTATTTCCTTATACATTAAATATAAAATATTCCCTGAAGCCAAAGTATAAAATACTCACAATTCATGTAAGATTTCTACCAACTGAATTCTATATCCCAAGAGAAATACTTGTATCTATTTCTATATATTGACATAACATTCTGTGTATGTGGCTATGGGGCTGCGTAATTCATTGAAATGAGTAGAATTTTTAAATCTTTCTTTGTTGAGTTCATGAGTCTAGATAGTGATGTCAGGACTCATTGAAAAATGGTGCTAAAAAGACATTCAGATTGTCCTACACCTGAAACTCTACGTTTCCAGTTCTAGACTTTTATTGATTAAAACACAGGTGCTAAACAGAATTTCTAATTTCACTTACTCTCGTCATGACCCAGATTAGTGATCATTTTCCCTTACGCACGGCTCCGTGTTCTCAGTGCTAGAGAAAATCTGCACTGCGCTGCCCCACGGGGCTTCCAGCCCAGCTTTTCCATCGAGAGAGAGAAAAGAAGCTGGCCAGTACTGTCCTGGGCTCATTGTTCAGCTACCCACCTTGACAAACCATTATTACTTGCTCCTTTAACTTTGTGCTCAAGTAAATTACCTCTCTCAGATGAAAGCCTTTGCCATTAGCTCTTAACGCAATTGTATCCTTTTATTTTTATTTGCGACTTACTGCTCCAGGTCTGAGTCCCATTTAACAAAATGAAAGCTATGAATTTCTCCCCTAATGAGGCATTTGTGCCTTTCATAAATGACACTCAAATGTACAAGATATAGGTTCCATGCACAATACACACCAATAGCACCACATGAAATCATTTTGGAACTTAAATTTAAATTGGTATTTAAAGTTAATCCTCACTGAATAGGAAACATTAAAAATGAGGCAAGCTTGCAAAGTACCAAGCAATTTGGCATTATTCAATAGAGCATGCCAATTACCTTTATTCAAAAGCAAACGTTTTTGCAAAGCAAAAATTTCTCCCTATAACCCAAGCATTAAGAAGAAAGTAGACTCTTAATTACTCAAGAAGGAAATGCATTTGCTCCATGGTTAGCAGTGTAAACAGCCCAGGGAGCTCTCTCAAAGGCCGGCTTCCAAAGAGCTCCAGCCAGACTCCACTCCTTCATTCCCTCCAAGTGGCAGCAGCCAGCACCTCTGTCCCTTACCTGTAGTTTTCCATATTAAGGGAGACAGTATTTTTCACCAAGGGAGTGCTTGGTTCTTTGCCCTCCCTTTCCCTACAGGAGTAAATTCAGTAGATCCTTTAATTCATCTGAAACAGTCACAGCAGGGACCATCTAACTCCTGGGTCTTCTCAGTAAATCTGGAAAACCTTTTGGTTATAATCACCCCTCTCTGTTAATCCTCTGTTCACACACAGTTAGCTTGAAATTCAATGTTGGCTTTAGAATAGTAAGAGAACATTTATTGTGAGAGATTCAAAAGGTAGAGAGAACCTATTCATAGAAAGTACTCTGGCATCCAAAAGAAATGTGTAGCTAATGATGAATAATAACAGCATTGTCTCTGAAGGCAAGAGCATGAAAATACAACTATCAAGTGAAAACAAACTCCCAGCAGGGCCATATGTGCCCTAAAGAAAATAAGTAGAAAGTTTTTGTTGCTTTTGAATATTAAGTGTCACTATTTCACCTGATTATTTTTAAATGTAGCCTTCTCATAAATGCAAGATTATCATGGACTTGCAGACCCACTGGTACCTAATAGGACATATTACCCTGAGACTATCAAGATAAAGTAGATCCATGAAGTTTAACATACATATTTCCCCACAGCTTTCTCACTTGTCAATCATCAGGGGAAGAAATGCTCTCTTGATACATATCTTACAAGAAATCTTTCTCCATCGTCCTTATGTGTATATGCCAGTGGTCGCCAAACCTTGCATCGTTTCAGCCATTTTCATGAACTAAGGCCACTTCTACACTCCATCTGTAAAGCATTACTTTTGCCAATGCCTTCAGGAATATATTTTTGCAACAGATAGGGTGATTTGAACAGGCTGCATTAAATTATATATTTTTATCCAACAGCTGTCAAACCTGTTCGACATTCCAGAGTTTATGCAGGCTGGGGAACCAAATCCAAGAATATTTAACAAGTTGATAAATGATTGTTTTTTTGCTGGGCATCCACCCCGTAGGTTCTTTAAAAGATGAAATATGGGTTCCAAGGAGCCTAGGTCTGGTTCAGGGTGACATGTCTTGCGCTTCCATGACTGGAAAGCAGAACTAAAGCATTTTGGAAGTTTCAAGCCAGCCCGAGGACATTGCTTCCAAGTTAGAAATGCATAATTAACCAGAAAGCTTGCTGTCCAATGGCTACACAGACTGTCCAAAAATGACCCCATTGCCATTCAAATGAGTGCTGAAAAGCAGGGTGCCATGCTGATTTGGGGCTTTAGACACAAGCTCCATCCAAGTAACTGACAAAGTCTGATTTTTTTCTCTTTTTCAAAGCCAATCGAAGCTTATGGGTAACAGCAATTATCTCTGTTTGTGAATCTATAATCCCATGAAAGTGCTATAATTTACTGAACCACTGAGCAAGTCCATGCTACTCCTCCTCCCCAGCCCCATAGGATGCAACTCATTTCAACAAAGACCTGAAGCCAATAATGTAAATAAGGTAGTTCTCATAGCCAGAAGGGGAAAAATGCTAGGAAAACATGCTCCCCGATTTCCGTAAGAAATACGCTAATTTTTGGACAGAAGAGCCACATTTCTGAGCATAAATTAATCCCATTTTTGCTGCTGAGTGAAGCTGTCAGGGTAGAATTCATCACTTAGAGTTAGGATGGGCTGGCTATACGTCTACATTTGCTAAAGCAATTGCTAAGAGAAAAAAATAAATCTGGAAAACATTGTGGATCAAAGCCAAGGAATGTCTTAAATATAGATTGCTTAAGAAAAATACACGGATGTTTCCATATCTTGTAAATGGTAGTTTTCAAGAGGTTGTCTTTGAAATAAAACGGACGCGTCATGGTACAACCGTCAGCCCCTTTCCCAGCACATCCTACAAAGTAGAACTCTTGGGAGACCTCAAGCCCCAGTTCATCTTCCAATTTCCGACACAGAGAAGCCACTTCGCCTTTTTATATTGTATTCGACGGCTTGAATAATGCTTTGTGATTGGTTCGGGCATGTTTCCTTTTTAGAAATGTTAGAATGGGAAAGGTGAGATAATTCTTCAACTGTCTCAATCGTAACAATTTTAATCAAATACAGTGTTTGTACTTCAGCTAGCGGGTGTTTTATTTTTTCTTTGCCCGTTCCCCGCCCCCGCTCAGGTCGATCCACGTAACACACTAGCTGTAAAGTATTCTGATTATATTAACAAGCTGTGACCTGACATCTAATTTAAATTTCCATAAATTTGCCTTGGTCCTTGATTAGCATGACTTTGAAAGATCTGTTAGCTGAGTTCTCAAAAATGATCCCAATCTTGACAGAATCCTTTTATGCAGTATGTCTCGCACCACCGCATGCTCCACACACATCATATACCTCCTTCTACAGCCCAGAGTTTCTAAATGTTTTCCACTCGGGGGAAAACGCAATTAATATTGCGTTCATCTTACCAGTCCTCCACATAATACATATACACATACAAACAGAAGTCCCAGGTTTTAAATTTTGCATTTCCTCCAAAATTCATACCAGTAAGCCCAAGGTTATGCTAAACCCGATATCCAGAAACACTGGAGCATGCTCCCTTGGGTGCGCAACTCACCAATAACAGGCGGCACCATTGTTCGTGGAGTTCGGGGCATCCCTGAACTTTCCGGTTCTCTGCAAGTGCAGTTGTTTGGGGAGATGTCAGGATGGCCCCCGAGCAACTGTAATATCACATTAGATATACAGGGTGGGGCAAACATAGGCTCACAGCTGTGAGTACACAAACACAGAGTTTATTCTTGTATTGCCATTTATTAATCATCGCATTATTTTCCATACGAACACCTGTAAGCCTACTTTTCCCCACCCCTGTAAAAACATCAACAGCAAATGATACACCTTCTCAATGGGTTGCAGAGCTGTCCACTCCACAGCTGTTCACTAGCAGGTAGGTGAGGGTTGGGAAGGATGTCGACTTGTGCTGTGGTGAGGGCTGGGCGTGGGGGTTATGCTAGTAGGCGGGAGGAGTGGAGCGCCTTCCTGGACCGACCCATGAAATCAGTGCGGTGGAGCCTCTGCCACCCAGTGCCACTGCGTGCGCAGTGCTGAGGGCCTGGCCACAAAGACAGAGCCGCATGGGTCTGCATTTCCACTATGCCTACACTCTAACCATTGCCGGCTCATCCTCTGTTAGTTCCACGCTAACCCACCTTGTGGGTCAGTTCTCTGAAGCTCAGAGACAACCACAGAAGGACCTAATGTCCCACATCTACCACTCGGGGTTGAAACTTGGGTGAGTCAGCATCTGATAAGGACTCCCCATATTTGTGTGTCACGTGTTGACTACATGTACATAAAAGAGGAAAAAGGCAATCTCCGTGTGTGTTGTGTTCTCTCGGTCCTCCCCCATAACGGCCTTACTTCGTGGTGGCAATGTGAAAACAGTGGACGGAAGATTAGGTTGAGTGGGTTCCAGGCCCAGTCCTGCCCCTTCCTAACTGTCTCATGTTAGCAAGTCCCTCCCCAGATTTCTCTTGGACTGTTTCCTTATCTGTAAAAAGGAGCTGTTTAACTAGACATGATCTATGGTTCCCTTTTTAAAGTTCAGTGGTTTTTCCTTTCTTGGTAGCATGCTCTCTCCCTGCCTTTTACTGGTGTGTATTTCTCCATTGCTAAGTTTTGAATTTTTAATCCTTCACCTCAGTGGAGCCTTTTCCCCGCCCCCCGCCCCTTAGTCCCCCCGCCTGGGAAAATCTCAATGGCCTGTAGCTGCAGCTCCCATGGCTCCTAGCACAATGCTGTCAGCTACTTTCCACCAAGACCTTCCTCTTTTATTTCTTCTACCGCCCCAACTTTGTGACACTCAATAAACAGCTTTTAAATGATTGACCTTCCTAACCTTCTCTGGAGGGTCTCTTAGGTAAAGGGAATGGTTAAGAGAAGCCACACTTAGCCTTTCTGGCCAACTCTCTTCATGAAGAGCTGGTCTTGTGTTCTGTCTCTTCTGAGGTGACTTGTTTCACTGTGGGTCTTCACTGGTGACTCTAACTACTGACCAGGTTGCATTTATTCACTCTCAAGTTACAAGCACGTAACTGTGTTGGACACTAAAGAATATATTCCATAACTCAGAGGGTCACAAATATGTCACCTCCACAACAATCTAATAATCTTCAGTCACACTAGATGGTGAGCACGGCTGTGGACAGGGCCACATTTTCTTCACGTCTCCAAATTGCCTTCTCTATTTCATTCCTCCCTACCAATCAGCTCCCAATATAGTATCAAGGCATCGAATCTTAGTTAACACATCTTTCCTGGAAGTCTGTTTGTGGTTCAGCTAGACCATAGCCAATCAAAAGTCTTTATTTTATGTTGTTTTCTGTAAGCTATGCCTGCATTCAGATAATCCTCACGGCCTTAATTTACCAACATTTTCTTTTATTATTCTTTTTGGCAGGATTATCAACAATATGTTTAATGGAGAGATAACTGACATATAACAGTGTATTAATTTCAGGTGTACAACATAATGGCTCAATATTTGCATGTATTACAAAATGATCAGCACATAAGTTTGGTAAATCTCCATCACCATAGAGCCATAATTTTTTTTCTTGTGATGAGAACTTTTAAGATCTATTCTCTTAGTAATATACAAATATACAAATATACAAACACAGTATTGCTAACTCCAGTAACCATACTATATGTTATATCCCCAAGAATGATGTATCTTGTAAGTGGACGTTGGTACCTTTTGATCCTTTCTACCCATTTCAGCTTTACATTTTCTTGTAGGCTGGGGATGTCGTCAGCGCTGCGGCACGCCTCTGCACATTCCCACCAGCAAAGGCCAATCAGGAAACAGTAAGTGGAGAGATTGGCTCTCATTTTATTTTCTACATTTCCCTCCTAAAACCACCTGGGTTTTGGCACTTGGGACATTCCCTTTCCACAAAGGACACAATAAAACATAATTCAACTGCCTAAATCTGGACGAAGGGAGACAGCCATTAGGAGAGCTTTAGGACATAAGGGAGTGACCAGCAGGTGGTTCAACTGGGGGAACGGCAACTACAATGACACAGTACAGTTGCCACTGGGCAAACCGCTGCACACCAAAACACTCCTTCACACTCCCCAAAGTGGCAAAACAGCAGGGAAGGTCCATACTTCAGAGAGGCTATCGTAAGATACCTAAAATTCATGAGCTTGACCAAGGTTTAGCAATGTGAATTACTTGTCCCTTGGGCTTGTCCAATTCTGTTATGATGAAGGCTACCGCACTGGAACAAATTTTAACTGCAATGCTGAGTGAAAAGACGTTCATACAGGAAATGAGTGACAGCCTTCGGAAGCCTTAAAAGAACTATTTTTCCTTAGTAACTTAACAGCAACTGCACAGGAATGAAAAAGAAATGTTATAGTTACATGACAGTCTTTAAATCTGAGTGTATGTACATAAACATCACTTTTGATAGGATGGCAAAACATCAGTTCAAGAAAGGCCTAAAAAATTCTTCCTGTTTCTGAGACCATAAGCCAAGAATATAAGGTACTTTCCTCAAAGAGAACAAATCTCCCTGAAATTGGTTTGGATTCTGGGACTCATCTGAAATTGCCTACTGGTTGAATGAAATACCACCTGTAAGTACTGAGTCATATTTTCTTAAAGAGGTGTATTCTGAATTTTTTTCCCTATTGGGAAAACAAATTTGCAGATTTCAATTTCAGAAACACACCAGGAGGCAAAAGAGAAATCAGAGTTTCTGCCTGCTTCATGGCCAAAAGATAATGGATTCTCAGGCTCTTGGTCAAGAATTCCTGCTTCAGAATTGTCCAAAGCAAGCAGCCAGCCAAAAATAAATTTGAACCCTCCAAAGATTTTTAAGTCCACCATCCTTCAGAAACATGCCCAGAAAATTTCACATCAGGCTTCAGTTTATCAAGAGTGTGTTTGTGGTCGTCCTTTTAGAATTGTTGACCACAACTCTTAATTCTTACGGCACAACCTCCATCTGCCATCTAGCTTGCTGAGTAGAAAAAAGTTGGAGGTGATGGCAAATAATGACACTAGACAGTGGGAGCGAATAAGAGAAATAAAACGCTCAGGTTTGGGGGAGAAATTACAACAGAAATCATCTTGCTCCGCATGCGGTGGAAATCACGCATTCTGCTGCCACCTCATCCACACGTCGCCATGAGCAGAGGCGGTAACGAGAATGTAGTCTCATGTGTATGAGCCGCTTGTTCTTGCCTTGCCTTCAATTTCACAGCTGTCTATCAACCACACAATTAAGCTGCTAATTTATTAATGCTGCCATTCCATATCTCCTATACCTTTGCCACCAAAAATGCAGTGCTGTGAGCTTTGTAAAAAATAGCTCCGTGAATAGGAGCAACCAAAGGCCAAGAGTGAGAAGAGTAAAAAGCAGGAGACAAAGAGCCATGAGAGAGAATAAAGGAAGAGGTGGCCTCTGGAAGCAAATACCAGAAGAAACCTATTAAATAAAAACTTCCTGGTTTAACTTGACACTAAATCATGGGGCAAGGGATAGAATGCATGCCTCTTTTCACAAAAGCTATAGGTAGTAAGTCTTAGAGATGTTTTGTTAGATTATTATAGTGCCCCTCTGAGGTCAAGGAAATGAGGTAATAAAAAAATCAGAATACGAGAACACTAAATTATTCCGATTTATAGAAATCACAGCAAAACCTTTCAATTTGTCTTGTGATTAATGAAACCAGGATGAAGTCAATACCCAATACTAGAGATCACATTGAAAAGCTTTCTGGTGACTAGCAAAAGAGGCCTCTATATTCTACCAGTCATTTAACATTTATGTGCACTACAGAGAAAACAAACCTTTGCAGAAACAGCAGAGAAAAAGTAGAGCTGTAAATGAGATTTTCCTACTATGTAAATACAGTCATCATCATAATTCTGACATACCATTTTAATACATGTCTACCACTCTTTGAACTCACCTATAAATTATCATTACTATTTGCTAATGTTATCAAATACCATTTTCTCACTAACGAAGTATTTTCACATATCTCATGCTATTCTTCAAAGCACTTAAATTAAGAACGAGTTTCACCATTTTTCTAAAAAGCAAAGTGAGCCTTCATATATAACTAAATTAGCTATTCTATAAGGCCAGCAAATGAGATTTTTCAACCCCCAAATAGTACCCAATCTATAATAATGCAATACGCTGCAAGCTTGAAAAATGATTTTGAAAATAATTTTTTCTGACTAGATTTCATGTCAGGACCAGCCTAAAGCATTCAGCACTAAGACTTTTGAATAAAGTGAATGATCTGGCAAGATAATGTTATCAGAAATTTTAAAAAGCAGATACTATCTATGGCTCTGAAGATAATTTCAAAAGATAAATTTAGAAGGGTTTTTGAACAATAATGATATATTAGAATCCAGGCATACTTCAAAGCTAACAGATTTAAAGTATGATAATGGCTGGCAAAATATTTTGCACAAAACAGACAGGCAATGAATACTGGCAGAGAAAGTTTAAAGGGAGCACTTCCATATATAAGTACTGATAAAGTTTTCTAATAGTCTCATCAGAAAATTATGCATAGACATTGGAAATGTAAATTGATATAGATCCCTTGTGGAAGTTATTAAGAACCTTAATATATCTGTGTATATTGGTCTATGCATTCAAATTTAAGCATTTAGCCTAAAGCACTAATCTAAGATGTTGACTAAGGTATTTTTAAAGTGTTTGCTATGGCATTCATTATTGATGTGTAAACATTTGTAAAAAGAAAACAAAACCAAGCAATATTAAAACAGAAACCAATAATAGAGGCCTCACTAATATAACAGGGTATTATTTAGCTTTTAGGATTTCATTTTAAAGAATTTCATTTACTTGCGAAATACTTTAAACACAGACCTACGCCGCAAAAGAAGAACAAAGATTATATATACAAATGTAAAAATCTGTTTTCTGAGATTATTTATAATTTTTCCTTATCTTAACATGTATTAGGTAGACTATTTTTACATAAACACCTAAGTTATTTTAAAGTCAGTAGCTTAACAATGATTAATATGGATCTAGTCTTTGCCATGTGTCAGGGGTGGTGCTAACCTCTTAATGCGTATTACCTCACTTCCTTCTTATAAAAATCACTGATGTCCAGGTATTTATCCTGTTTACTGGGTGAGGAAAGTGGGGCGGAGAGACGATAAAGAGCTAGCTCAACACCACCTCCCTAGTAAAGAGCTGAGCTGGGGCTTGGACTAAATCATCTGACTCCTCAGGCCATGCCACTCTGTTCATGTAACACGGGCTGCTTCCTCGTGGGTCAGAATGCATTCACGTCGTGGAGAAAGAAGGCGATCTCTTACAACTGGGACCCTCGTCTGTGAACCTGTATGAACCCTGTTGGTGAGGTGGCTTGTGACTCTGAGGGTGTAGTAAATGCGATTAAGTTACCCTACCTATAACCAGTTTTGAAGAATGTGTTTCCTCTTAATCCTGACAACATACAAGCTACTTAACATAGAGGAATGTTATATCTATTCACAACCATTTGGATCCATTTACAGCGGACAGGCACCGGAATGAAAGTCTGGGAATAATTGCGAGTTCTTGTGCTCGCTGCTGTAGTTTACGGTTCTTTTGAGGGAGCACGCAATTAGTTAATGAAGCTGTTTCCTGACCGTGGGAGAGTCAGGTGGTTTCCTTGCTAAAATACGCTCTTCAGACGCCACTCCCTGTGTAGATCAAAGACAGCGCAGGTGATTCTCATGGATTTCAGACATTCCTGTGAAATGCACCGGCAAGTATATCGTCCTCAAAACCACCGGTGCTAAAATTGCAAAGGCCTAAGTCAGTCACAATAATAAAAATACAGGTTTATCATTAGAATATCAACTACGAAAACACAAAACTTACTACGGATGAAAACTATTGTTGGATACTTCTGTTACGATTTCATTTAAGTGTCCTCTGAAAAGTTGAGTCTAACTTACAATGGTTTTTTTCTTTCTAGTTATTATCACTGATTTTTAAATTTATTTATTTTAAGAATATTTAAATCAGATCTGTTTTTCATTAAAAAGAAAAAAGTTAGAAAGAATTCAGATGTGACTTTATACTTCATATTTGATTTATTTGTCACCTTTTCTCCAAATACCATGTGATTCTCCTACCAAATGCAAGTGAAAACCCTTATGTCCTGTTGCTTTTTTGAGACTTTGGGATAAATAATATCCTTGCACAGTATGATATAAATCAATAGCCTTTAAGAAGGAACTCAAAGGCATGCAAAGCCGTAAAGTGTGTCAGGTTTTATTCCAACTTTCTTTGTTTACAATCCACCTTATTTAAGGCAGATTTGTATTTACTAATCCCTGCGTTAAACCGGTGGGACTATAATAGTGTAAATGGAAGATGCGTCATGTTCTCCTCACCTCTGCGCTGACCCATTGCAGGCACATGAAGCGGTGTCTCACTAGGTGCTGCGTGTAATAATACAGACTGATTTACCACTTGATGGCTGCAAAGAAAATCCACGTCTCGAATACTGTATTTTATACCAATTGAAAAAGAAAATTCATGAAAATTATGCAAGGGAAATAGACGACAGAAATGGCCACTCAACTGCATGAACAATTTAGAAACAGGCAATGAATACCTTGATTTCTCAAATGTAAAAATATTGTTCATGCCTTTCAAGTAGCTTACAAAATGAAACACAAATCAAAGTGATTACAGAACTTCTAAGGAGTGAAACTGCATTCTTTGCTGCCTTTTATTTGAGGTATTGATTTTGCTGGAAAACAATATACTAGATTGAGACCAAAACTCTAGGAACTGTTGAGGTTCTAGCCACTGAGACAGCTGGGCTTTGGGGAAGCAAATATCTATACACATATCGGAATATAAGGTCCTACATGAGATGTAGCAACCAGGTTAGTTTGAATGCAACAGTGCAACTGCTGTGTGCCTAGTGTCCTGGGACGTGACATGTGTCACCTGTATGTTCTCCTGAGTAACTTGAGATTTATGGTCAACTAAGTCTCAGATTTCTTTTTTACTTAAAAATACTTCCAGGTCTGATTGTGCTAATTCTGTACTTACCTTCCTTGTGTTAAATTCTATATTGTTCTCACCTTGATTGATCTATAATTACCTGGCACTTCATTAATTAAAATATTTAATTATTCAATTATTTTTCTGTTCCATCCACAGCCTAATATTTAAGTGCAGACTTGCTTTCATCTCTTGGAGGTTTACTCATTGTTCATGTCCTTTTGCAATCCCTTCCCCCTTTTTTAATGAATAAATAAGCTTAATTTGTCATGCATACATGATGAGACATGCATGTTATTATGGAAAGCATAAGGACAACTTGATTAGAAATGAACTGGCTTATGCTGAGAGATCAATATGTTCTTTCTTTTCTACACAGACATCCTGAAAAATACTTTTGTTTACACTTGTATAAGTATGTTTATGTGATGTATATTTGTAATAAGACAATGGGTTTCAACTCAAGAAAACCTTTTGGAAATGTCAATATTGGAGAAGAAGGGACACAGACAGATTTGTGTCATCTGGATACCAAAGAGCACGGATTACCTGGCTCAGGCAGCTGTAGAAGGGAATGGACGTGTTCTGTAAGGACAGGGCCCGAAGAGCGTCGTGCAGGGCTTGAAGAAAGCTGATGGGTTTAGTCTGCAGCAGCGCACAGTAGCTCAGAGGCCCACCCAGCATTTCCCTAGGCTTGGGCAACCAAGACTAAGAGGAAGATAAGGAATACAGGACCACAGAGTCTCAGGAGGGTATAACACTGCTGAATAACTAACTGCATTTTAGAGCTGGAAAGGACTTCGTGGCCTTTGCGGATTATTTTTTTTTAAAATATAGTTGGTAACTTTTTGAGTTCTGCAGAGACAACATTATACACACAGTGCCACAGACCTGCTTCAGCTGCAACTCCACAATTTCCCTGAAGACCAAGAAGAAAAATCACACCTCTATACCCTGCCAATGTGGTTAGACTAGCAAATCAACGGAATCACTGGGAGTTGAGTTGTGGCTTAGGTATAATGGATTCCCTCTTCTATCGCCTCTAATTAATTCTTCATATCTGTCTCCATTCCAGCAGACATGTTTACTAGCCAAGTTGTATTAAGAACCTTTTGAACAGCTTCATTAAAAAAAAATGGACAAGATGTGGGCAGGTGATGCAGACAGACAGAAACATCAATTACAAAGTCTTCCGTGCCTGATGACTATCACTCCAGTACTGACGGGCGTCTTCCAGGGAAAAGCAGCCCTACCTTTCTGAGGCGGCACACACAGAGAGAGTGGTTCGCAGCAGGGCGACTGTGCTGCGCTTCTTACCTGTTACCCCCTACATAATTATTAATGCCGCCTCCTTTTACTACAGACAGTGCTCCGACTTGGACAATAAATTGCACACTCTGTGCACATCGTGACAGGAGTGTCAGCTCATTTAAGACATCGAAACAAACTTAACAGGACCACTTTAATCAATTCAGTGGCCATGCATAATTTTCCTAAATCTTCTTCAAGTTTCTAGATTAAACACCAAACAAGCCACAATGAAGAAGTTAAGAGATTTTTGCTGACTTAATTGGTTGACTAATATAGGGATGGATGGCAGAATAAGAGGTTGAAGTTGGTGAGGGATAAATATAAGTTTAGACAGTAAAGACAAAAGTACTATGTCCAGAATGATGAGGTTTCGTGAGTAATTTGCTCATGTTCCTTGGTTGCTTTTAAGGCAGCGTTAACACTGAAGGAAGGCAAAGTCACCCAACCCCACAGACCTGTTTGTTTGGGGGGAGAGTGATACATGACGCTGGCATTGTCATGTGAGGAATTTCTTTTCACAGCAGTCGTAATAGAAGCAGACAGCCCACTACTTCAGTGCAGCCTACTGTTACTCCCGTCATTTCAGTCTTAACTCTTCCCCCAACTCCAACTCTGAGTAACTCTGTGGATCTTACAAAAACTTCTCAAGCACATGTACATGGTAGAGATCCCTCAGGGGCAAGGAAGTGCAGAGCCCAGGGCAGCAAAATGTAATTTTTTTGCCTCCTGGGACTAACAATTTAATCCAAGTGGCAAATATTGTTAAAATATCTTCAAAAGGATAATTAGGGAATGGTAATGGGAAAAATATACTAAAGATTACACTAAGAAAAAGAAAAAGAAAAAGAAAAGAAATTCCATGAAAGGTTTGTAGGAGCAGGGAGTGGGTGCCCAGCCTGGCCACTTCTCCTGAGTTGGACTCGCTGGCAGCACACGAAAGAGACACAGGCCCTCCCCAGACCGACCGCCATGCCGCCTGGTGGGGGGTCAGGATCACCAGCTGAGGTGTCAGCATCACCATTGCCAGTTTGGCTCTGCCACATAGAACAATCCCTTTATGTCTCTGAATCTGAGTGTTCCCACATGTTCAAGTCTTCCTTCTTCCTTTCAGCTGTCTAGTCGTAGTAATCACTGTGCTGCTGCCCCCCTCCAAAGTAGACGTGCTAATAATGCCTGAAAGGGTTGTTGTGAAGCGGAAACAGAGGAGTAGGGACATTATAAAAAGCACTGTGTTGTGTAAAAGCAGCAGTCTTATTGCTGGCCCTCCATCCCTGGTCCCCACATTATGTCTTCCTCCTCGTCCTTTCCACCAAAATGATGGCCGTATCGACAGGGTGTACTCTGGCCAGCATCTTGTTATAATTTTGATCATTTTCTGTAGTCGCCACTTTTACTAGGCTGGTAGAAGACAACTATATATGCCTGGAGTGCCCCTCAACACAAGCGTGCGCACAAACAAAATACACACACTGCACACACGGAATCAATGTTTGCTTGTTTGGTTCTCTGAGAAGGAAGACCGGATGAAAGCACCCGTGCCTGGTTCCCAGCAAGCCTGGATGAGCCTTCCATAAACAGCCGTCTGGGCAGTAACCAGAGGCAATGACAACAACTAACGTTTGCTGAGCACTTACTAGGAGGCAGGTGCTGCCTAACTGGATTTAATCCTTTGAAAGAGGTACTATTATCCTCAATTTATAGATGATGACACCAAAACACAGAGAGGTTAAATATTTACGCATTTATGCAATCTCTGAGTGACGGAGGAAGAATTCAAACTCCTGTTAGTTTGGCCCCAAAGCTGCAGAAGACGCCTCTGGGCGGCCCAACACTGTCACACAGCACGCCCACTAAGGAGGGTGAGCGGGAAGCACCTGACTTCCTGAGGTTGCGATTCGTGTCCACAGTGAACACCCACCACACACTCTCATTCTAAGTGTGGGAAGAAATATATTTAAAATGAACATAGCTAGAGTCAGGCACACTGATATCCTGACTCTAAAAAAGAAAAAAAAGTACACTTAAATATGTATCTATCACACATATAATAAATATATAAACACATACAGATATATTTAGATAGCAAATTCAAGAGCACAAAACTCAGCAGACTGGAAGACTGAAAAACTGTACTGTAAAAACCCAAGACCCAGATCCACAATGGTTATCGTTAAAACCCAAAAGCAGCCAGATAGACTTTAGAGAATATCATTGAGAGTGATTATGAAATCATGAAATATTAGGAAAGATGTTCTTTTCCTGAAAAAATTCAGATCTAGGAATATGCTGTAGTTATTCAGACAACTAACTTGAGCGGGGCACTTTATTCCTAGATAGTGCTGGATAAATCAGGGCTTAGTTTTTTTATATTATTATGTTATTGTATCTGTTTTTATACTTATAGCAAGACTTACACTTTTATACTGATTATATTCACACATTATATTAATATTCTTAATAGTCTACCATTGTGTCAGACCATGTGTCGGTCAGATGAATCGCTTCCTGTAACACACCTGTTTAAAGCACCCCGGCACTCAGCCATAGAGAGTTCCTTTTTCCATGTCAACAACAGCTCACGAGGACCCCACAGCTTTCCGCCTTTCCTCTGCAGCCTGTTCATCCTCCTTCAAGACCATGCCCAGATATTCTCGGGTGCCAGGCCCCATGGGTCTACGACCCCGAATACGCCAGGCCCTGGCTGACTGGGCTCCTGCCTAGGCAGCTCCAATGCTTGTGAGAGCCTTGTTTGGTCATGCTCAACAAAACCATGAGTGACCCAACTTTCCCTGGTAACATACAGGGTTGGGAAACAGTGGAGGACAGGTAACTGCTCAGGTTCAAAACCAATGTTGCCACTTTCCGCACTTCACAGCCCTCGGAGTTCATCACTGCTAGGAACTATGAATCAAACTTGAATTGTTCCCAAGGTCTATTCTTCTGGTCTCCACTTAAGAGGGTAGCCAAGTGGTGACAGGAGCCAGCTGGGGTGGGACGGGGACTGAGAAGGAGTTGGGGAGTTCTCTTCTAGAAAAGAACAGGCACACACACAGAGTGGGTTGGTGCCACCCATGGTGGCCAGGGGTGACACTGGCAGCTGGCCATCATCATCATTTCTCAGCCTAAACACCAGTGCGAAGAGCCCCGTCAGGAGGCCCTGAGAGGGATGCTGAGGCAGGCACAGGGAGGCTCCAGGGGGTGGCTCAACATCCACCTCGGTGAGTGACCGAACATCTGTACCCCCACCTCCTCAAGCACAGCATGAAGTTCTCCATGGCGGGGTCCATGTCTTCGTCACCACCGCTGGCCTTGCATCTCGCAAAGGCACTTGACACAGGATCAGAGCTCATAAAAACATTTGCTGAAAGCAATCGGAGACTAGGTACCGGCCTTACCCATTCTGTCCAACCCAGGAAGGGTCCACAAGCTTCCTCGGGCTTCTCTGACATTCTTAGGCGGTTGTTACATACATTTGATTTCAAAGACGAAGCTGCTGTCTATTTTTAATAAGGAAGCAGCTCGAGTGAATCCTATGTTTATTTTCTTACTCTCATCCTGTCTTTTGGACTAATTCCAGGCTCCACTTCACTTTGGTAATATCTCCATCCCTCTCCGCCTGCCTCTCTTCTTCCCTCCACCCTCTTCCTCGTCTTCCCCCTCCCTGGTCTTACCCCCCCGGCCTCCACCTCTCTCCCTTTCCTTTCTCATTCCCTCC